>JALLBK010000060.1:0-43813 GCA_036940085.1 Discostella pseudostelligera
CTCAAATAATACTACGTAAACAAGTCGCCAAAATCAATGTAACTCAGGATCTTCCTGGAGATGAAAACAAAGATGGACAATCGAGCGGGGTTCAGTAGAGATTATGATGATTGCTCAAGCAGGAATTACGTCTTAAACAGCCGAAGTGAGAGAAGATCATGGATTGGTTGAGCAGTATCCATCAATGGTGCACAAGTTGCAATAGAACGTAACCATCTTTCCAGTTGCGCGTCCCTCGTTTCCTCAGCCAATACTAATTCATCACTACTACTACTTTCTCCATGGACCATATTCGCTGAAATCATACCAAGCAATCCCTCCTCTAATCCTTTCTCCACGGCACCGCGTCCAACTCCATCTAAGATCGATAGGCCAGCCGTCGGCCCTATCAAATTCAACCGTACTGCAGCCGACACACTATCTCTGGCCGCTCCAAAAGCAAAGACTCGACAACTATCCACTGGAGAAATGCCCAGTGATGCTGACAGAATGCCATAGATGGGAGCTGCATGGCCGTAGGCAAGCTGTTGATGTGAATCGTAAGGGCTGTTCGAATGGGACATTTTTGTATCAATGCTTTGACGGATCAGTTCCCAAACCTCCACTACTTCTTTGCCTCGGGATTCCATATCATTGTGATGATGAAAGGTGCTTTCAGGAAAGGACGGGACAATACGAAGAAGCCCCAACCCTTGGTCCCTTGACGCCTGGCGTCCAGGCTCATTACAAACGAGGAGCGTGTCGACGTAGGCATCAATATCATACCATGACTTATGAATTTGTTGGATATCCACTGGTTCGACACTCGACTTTGGCGCAAGAAGTGAATATCCGGCAAGTATTAAGGGAGTGGAAAATCTACAGCATGGATGTAGTCAGCGAGTGCTTCTTCGGAACACGACGAGGCGCTACTACTCATGGACCACGATGTTTCTGAGAGTTTCTTCTGCTTTTCGTCGTTACTGCCTTCGTTGGTGAAGAGTTTCATCTGAGATGCAGCCTCTACGCCGAGTGAGTGGGCAAAGCTTCCCACTGGAAGAGCAGAGTCGGAAAGAGTGCACAATCGAAACCACGCGTCGCTGCTGAAGCAGATATCAGGTTTTTCATTGCCGAAGATAAGATGATTGGCAATATAGTGCAGATTAGGCTTCGTTGGACTTTCTTGCCGTGATTGCTTAACTTCTATATCTTGTCGATGTCGATGTACCATGTGCGATCGTTTTGCAACAGTTCTCGATGAATGAATTCGTTCTAGATACGGCTCTAATCCACCTAAATATTGCGAGCACGGTTTCAGGCAATGGTGGAGAATCCGATAAATATCTTCGTTGCTTTCCGCGAGGATTCGCACCATGTGTGTTTGCTGACTGAACTTTCCTTTGCTCTTCTCAATTGGGGTAATACTAAACATAACTCTTCCTCCCAGTGAATCCAATAGTTTATCGAGCTCCAAATTCTCGACGTCTTCTTTATCGACATCTTGGATTGTGTCTTCAAATGTAAACTCCGTGCGTACCCGTGTATGTGTAGAAATTAATTTGCGAGATAATACCTTTGCGCGCTTTGCCACGGAGATAGAGGTGGGGCCGTGAAGTAGAAGTGTAGCCATGGCATTGAAATTTTTCCCAAATGCAATTGCGCCTGGTGTGGAGAATGTTGAATCTTTTGACTTTGATGTTTTGTTATCAAAGATTACCGACTCAATGAGATCTGGTCTCGTATTTTGCTTTGGAGGATGCAATGGATCCTTTTCTATAACAAATAATTCCGTCCTCGTGGATAGATACTCAAATGCCCACCGCTCCACTTCCATACCCGCACTGAAAAGTCTCCCGCAGCTGTACCAATCTACAGCAATTATTGATCCCATATTTGCACCATCATACTGACAAGTGAACTCGCGACGCTCCCCAAATGATGATTGATAATATGGAACGGTGGGATCAGGAAGGTATAGTAACGTGCTACCTGGCTCTACGACGCAGTGTATTTTAGATTGGCATAGTTTTGAGCTAGTGCCGAAGCCATTGTTTCTCGGTATTTGCATATCATTTTGTGATATTGATGCCACTTCTCCATGAAAATAGCTAGTGGGCACTCGAAATCGTTCTCCAGGACGATAAATACGTTGCCCTCCCTGCGTCAATACGCACAACATAGCACCATTTCCACGAACATCAATGTCTAAACGAAGAGAATCTCCCGGGACGAGACCACCACCGTAGGAGGATAGATGAAGCAATGCAGCTTCATATTTTCGCTGTGTTGGATTATGTGACGAATGTGGTGGATGTGTTCGCCGAGATGGAACAAGTCGCATAGGAGATGAATGACGCAGCTCTGTAAGATACGTTGATATGGGCGATGATGGCGACGACGACGGAAGCGAAAGGGCCACAATCTTTCCATGACCGCGCTGATGGGAGTATTCTTGTGCCAGATTATTTCTACTCGTTGTCAAATGTAGTTTGTTTGTAAATGTTGCTGTCTCATCATCGACAAGTTTGTCGTTAGCTAGAGTAGCCTGTAATGAAGGAGATGGCAGCACCGAAGTGATTGTTGCAAAGCTGCATCGTTTGCTAGACCATCGATTTTTGGGTACACTTCGAAACGCTGGTGTAGATGATGGAGTTCCATACATGCATATGGGAAATAACTTCCTCGCCGACTGATAGATGTTAGCCTCGACAATGTAGAAGGAATTCACCAGCGGACGAATCATTCTAATCTAAAGCCGCAGCAGCGTTGATGCAGCACTTCGGGAAGCTGTCCTACCTATGCAAGCTCAGACCAGCTCTAGCAGCATCCGGTTCTATTAGGTTCATGGCAAAGGCAGGCAGTTGGGACGATGCTCAAGATACATGAGAGTACAAAAATTCTAGAGAGAGAGCGATACAACATGATACATGGCATGGCCATACCACATCCGTCCATCAATCCCTCTCATCTAGATATCCGTCCATCCATGTCAACTATCAACAGAGTACTCCTACATACTAGAGATCGACAATCCAACTCCAACCAATCTCATCCTGGCTCCAGCTGGCACAGTCCGGCACCCGCTGGCACGCACTCGACCTCATGCATCACGCACTCATGCATCACACTTTCGACTTCAACCCTTCAAAAAGCTTCCTTGGGAGACATAAAGAGTTCCACCGCCATACCGTGAGTCATCGTGCGTCATCGCTTCTTATTTATTCATTGGAGGAGCAGGGAGGATCGTCATCGTCACCGGCTGTCGCGCCAGATGCGGTCATCCGCAAGGAAGGTATATAGAGTTCAGTGATTTGATATCTTGTGACAGGTTTTACTCACAGAATATTATACGAATTACATGTTTTTTAAATAATTAATTAATATAATTAATTTACGTATGATGTATAATAGCATCATCACAAGGGAACAGGTTGCACTGTTTGAGATTTTCCAGATGCCACGTGTTTCATCTCCAATGAATTCGATGACGAATGCGACTCCAAGAGACTCCAAGGCTTCGCAGATGGCACTCTACGCGGAGTGAGGTTGAGTGCGTGATGACACCTTGCTTTGATGACTCGTCGGCAGGCTGCTGAAGGGAGTGCGACACTCAAACATCTGCTCCACCACTAAAAAGAAAAAAATGCGCCGCCCACTCCCAGATGTTGTTGGCGGAGGCCATCTCCTTCTCAAGTACGATTGTGAAATGCCCATGTTGAAACTGAAACAGAACTCGTCTTGAATTTGAAAGCTGTCGGATCATTTCACTTCATTGCTGGAGCCGACGCATGATATTACTTCCATTATTTGAGCCTAGTGAAGCGGTAGGAACCATGGCGACGTCTCTTGATGCCCTCGAGGCTCTACTGCAATTTCATGAAGGTATTTCCACCGCCAAACCTAAGCGAAGCAGCCTTCATCTTGCCATACCCGTCCCGAACCCATTAGACCCCGCGCAACCTCATCTTATAATTGAAGGAGACGCTCCGAATCTCGCCGTTCATCAGCATTCCCATGAGACAGAAGCGAAGTATGATATCATTTCCATGCCCATCGTAGACTCGGTGGTAACTGCCGTACCCAACCCACTCATGATGCCTTCTGCCGATGCCGACAGAACACGAGTGCGAACTATGGTGCCGGTCTCTGATGCCGTCGCATCATCGTCAACATCTTCGTGTGACAATAGCTACACATTCTTCAACAATAGTACCACTCCTGCACATCCACCATCTCCTCCTAGCCCTTCAATCAGGTATGCCGCGTCGATGTTGGCGCTCGGAGAGCACGGTCATGACCGAAGTGATCGACTTCTCGACGCGCTCAACTCAATGCCACAGCGTGGAAGGAAGCGCCAGAATCTGGATGAGTTCGAGAGACAAGAGTTGACGAGGATAAGAAATAGGGAGCATGCCAAGTGCACTCGGTAAGATTATTATCATATCGAGTTTCTTTTTGACATCTTACTTTAATCTGTGCGCTCAACTGTTTTGCATCGGTCTGAATTGTTGTTCTCATACTAGGATGAGGAAGAAAGCCAGATCCGAAGAGCTCATTGAGATAGAGAAGAAGTACATTGAATTGAAAGAGTTGGAGACTCTTCAACTTCTTCGTAGGCAGCGTCTTACTGACCTTGTTGTGAAGCCGGATGTGGAAGGTTGCCAGCACTATTCCATGTTGAACCAACTTGCTTGCCAAGAATTCCAAGAGCCAGAGTTTGCAATGATAGATTCGGTGGCATTAACCGCTGAAAACTCCGGTATGGTGAAAGTTTCAGTACATGGTGTAGGTGTGGAATGTGCAAGTCCCAGGACACTTTCTGGAGTAATTAGTGTCGACTTTGCTCCTGGTTCGACCGATATCGTCGCAGTGTCGCTCTACTGGTCAACTTCGAAGAGCATCTCACCTTCCGTTAGTATCTTCCCATCCGTCAGTGTTCTCTCTTTTGTGTCGTAAGTGCTTGGAGACAAGAGCAGATCAAGCCAAGTTTTGTGTACTTTATGTGGATTGAGATGCGCTTCCGTTGATACAGCAGCACTTTATCGGATCGTTCATATGTTAGGTGAACATCGTCTCCAGTTTGAGAACTTGTAATTGGAATGAAATATTGTAAAAATGTAATAGAAATGTATTTAATCAAGGATTGAAATTAGATTTAGTTCACTGTCCATCATGCTATCATGGATCATAGATGCTTGTGGCTGCATGCTATTACTCTCCATTCGCCATTAATACAGGCATACCGATCGGGTTTCAATAGGCATTGGAGTAAGTAAATCAAAAGACATATTGCTGGTCACCATTTGCAAAGTATATTTTGCAAATGATGTTTCGCGGAGAGGCAGAAGCGTGGAGAAAGCAACTGCAAGAACCCCTTGACGTCAACAACCAAATTATTCTTTGAAGATTCATGCGGAGACTTGTGAACTGTGAAAAGATGTGGTGAACCTTACTTCACCTGACACTTGCGGCAGACGGCGGAAATTGATGATATGAATAACTGATAACTGGCAAACAACAAACAACAGTACATACTCCATGGAGGTGTGCATTTCTCATTTCTCAAGAAGAAAGAATTCAATTCATTCGAAATGGTTGCATGTGGCAAATGGCGAAGTGCCTTTACAGGCAGCTTAGGCAGAACTTTTGGCGGGAGGTATTTATTTGGCGGGGACGGAAGCGCGGAGAAGGTGAAAATGGCGGGAAGAAAGTCAAGAGGGTGGCAAAACGAGACGATGACGATGACCGGCCGTGCTTCAATGACGATGACGATGACGATGACGATGACGATGACGATGACGATGACGATGACGATGACGGCCGACGCGATGGCGACGATGTACCATAACCAAACCAACCTGCTGCCTCTGCCCTCCCATCACTAGAGTAGGTAGGGCACCATCCAGAGATATCCGAATCGAAGGCTCGCTTCTTATCATTCGTCGCCGTCACGGCCTTAAAATTTGGTAGAAGGTAGAAACCATGTCCTATCGACGCAGCACACGAAATTCGAGGAGCGATGACGCAGTACCAGCACTAGCACAAGTACCCGAAAACTCCAACAATGTCGGGATGCAGGCCATAAGGGAACGCAGCCGTGCCGTGGCAGAGCGGGAGGCTTCGAGATTAGCACGTCCTGACCGCCCCGTCGCAACTAGCACGTTGAAGCATGCCTCGAAAGCAAAAAGTGCAGTAATGTCCACTCCATTTGGTAAGATGATGGGAAGTCCACTGGGAAGTAAAACAAGTGCCGGAGCTGGAGTTCATGAAGAATGGTGTGGTCCCTTTAGTGTGGCGAGGCAGATGATTGCTGCTCGGGAGGAAGCTCGACGGCTTCGAGAGGAGCAACAACAAGCCGAGACTGACCCCAGCAGTAGTAAAGAAAGTCATCCACTCGATAGGGCGACGGAGATGGCATTAGAGAAAAAGAGAAGAGCTGAGAATCCATCGATGAATTGGGTGTCTCGGCGTCAAAAAGCGACTGAGAGTGGTGGTGGCGGTGGTGGCATCGGATATAATACGTACGCCAAGCGTCGTAGGTGTTTTAATCAACAGAAAGCAATGGGGGATGGATCGTCAAATTACGTACCAAAGCTTTTCCAACTATGTGTCAATTATTTGGTGGAAAACTTTGAGCACATTGATTCACTTGGGATGGTTGACCACTCCATCCGACGTGCTTTGTGCGAACGGCTGGTGGCTCAGGGGAAAATGAATGGTGCTGCATTTGATGTGCTTGCGGAATTGGGAGTTGAGACTTTGGAACTTGTGGACTGTGCTCAGGTGACAGAGGACCAGTTCTGTGAAGCTCTACAAGCATTATTGCCGAATGGATTACGGGCGATTTTTCTCAATCATTGCGGAAGATGCTTTGGTGGTAAGGCGGTAAAGACAATTTCCAACGTCGGAAAGGAGAAGCTGGACTTGTTTGCGATATCGTTAGGAGGTGCATATCTACTGAAAGATCAAGACATTGCCAAATTGATTGGTGCATCATCGCGAACACTTTCATCAATCGATCTCACTGCATGCCCGATGATTGAAACTCAATTTTGCCAAGCTTTGGGTGAGAATTATTCTTCCGCTGCCCACGGGGGACATGGTGTGCTGATGGAGTTGTTATTACAAAATGTCCCGTTGAGTAAGGAAGCTCTCTTGTCGTTGGGTGCCTCATCTGACGCACTTCGGAACTTGAAATGCTTGAAGCTGAAAGAAATGGAAGGCGTCGATGATGAGGTCGTATCTATAGTTCTAGAGTCGATAAGTGGTGGATCACTGGAGGGGATTGATGTTAGTGGAAATCCACAATTGACAGATGAAATATTGCCCTGTATTCGACGATGCAATGTCAGCGGCAATCTCAAGGCATTGCAATTAAGTGGGCTGAGAAATTTGACTGCGATTGGATTAGAAGCCTTTTTCACGCCCATTGACGAACTCCCTTCTCCGCCAATGCTAAGGAAGCTAGATCTATCACAATGCTCGTACGACGAAGTGAATGATGCTGTTATAACCTTGGCAACAAAGGCAGCTGCATTTAAGCGCACAGTGATGGAAGCAACCGCAGATGACGATCCAAATCCTGATAACCTCGTCTCCGGTGTCTCCAGTCTCATGGGTCTTGTTCATGTTAACATTGGAGGTAGTAGCGTCACAGATAAATCAATGGAGATGCTTGCAGCCACATGCAGTTTATCGTTGCAAGAGCTTGATATTAGCTTCGCGGTGAAAGTAAGCGACAAAGGCCTTGGGTATCTTGTTCAGAAAGTAGGTCTTCAATTCAAGAAGCTGCATATTTGGGGACTTGCGCAGATTACTGAGGAGTTTCTCGATGGGCATGATCGGGTAGAAGATGGTGGCTTAGATATTGTGGGCGTTTGGATGAAGAAAAGTGGAGGGAGAGCTCTGCGGTAGAAATGCACCGGCTGTCAAAGATTCAAGTAATTAAGAATAAATCACGGGTATTACGTAATTGTTACATAACTTTCATTTCGGTCCTGCTGTGGGCGAAGTATTCTGTTGGACCTCGACTTTTTGCTTCTTCTTCATGAACTTTGCAAGCAAATCGGCAGAAGCCTTTGACACCACAGGCGCTTTGCGCTTCGTCGCCGACGATTGGTTAGTACTAGCTTGAATTTCTACGATTTTGGGTTGAGAGTCAGCTACTTCAGCTTGAGGTACCGGAACTTCGGCTGCCACAGCTTTGTCGGACAAAGCAGCCCCTGTGACGTGTTGTGCCATTTCCTTCAAATACCGCTCCTTGTCTGCTGCTGCCTGCACGTCCCAGACACCACGCTCCTCAGCAGATAGTGCCTTGAACTGTTCGGATAAGATCTTATTGATGTCCGCTATCACCGCATGTGGATTCGCATTACGGACATCGTTCCGGGCAGCGTTGGAATACAGCAAGTATGCCGACGCATTTCGTTTTGGCGCGTTAGGATCTTTCACTTTCTTTGTCTTACCCTCCTCCACCGGCGATGTTGGAGGCGATGCTTCTTTGGGAGGTTGTTTCTGCATCAAGGATTAATGGAACGAAAGTTAGTATCACATTGTCATGAAAATAGTGGCTACAAGCGATGCAACAGTACTCACTAGATCTTTCTCATTCAAATCGAGTTTGTTGAGATGTTCGGTCTTCACCTCCCATATTACACCTGCGCCGTTGGTCAAACGTCTCTTCGTAGCGATCACGTCTAACTCGCGTACTGCCTGGGCTCGACTGCTGGTCAAACTGGGGTGTAACTTAAGCAATTCAGTCACAACAATGTCCCTTGATTTGAGGGTGGAGTTGTGAACGAAAACAGCCATAATCTTTTGCGCCTCAACTGTCATTTCTTTATTCTGAGATGCGGGCGTTTGATTGATATCCTTGGTGGAGTCCGTCGGCGGAAAAGCGTCCATGCAAATGCTTACGTCGGGAGTGATGACGTACCCTAAATGCGAGCTCAGGACATCGATTGCTTCCTCAGGGGTGAACCCCTCAACGAAACTGTAAACGTTATCACCGTCAAATCCCTTCTGCGGCAACCCGCCCATGCATGGCGCAACGACGCAAGCTTTGAAGCTGTTACGTCTTCCTATGGCATCGTTGTACAGATTCTTCTTTCTCAACTCCCGCGTTTCATCATCGTCATCTTCAATACCCAAATCATCCTCTGCGGCAAGCCAACCATCGTTATCGTCTTCATTCAGCATATCTTCCTCCTCTTCTGCACCATCATCGCCATCTACCAAGTCTTCGCCATCTTCGTCGTCTCCCTCTTCCCATTCCTCTTCACTGTCGATGTCGTAGTCGAGATATTTCGTATCCTTTCCCAACGGCCTACGTCCTGTAACAAATGAGCTTCGCTTGCTCCATGTTCCGCGATACGGAGGGCGAACATCCTCATGGAAACCCAGGAATTTGTATCGATTCGGAACGACTATGACACGCTCTTCATCGTATGGTTGCGGAGCAAATGCATTTTCCGACAGCACGGTAACAAAAACCGACACCCTGACCTTCGCCGTTTTACGACGTCGAGGAACCTTAGCAAATGAATACAGTCCAACGTGATCGCCCTGACTATCAATCAATTTGTGGAATGCGTCGCTGTCAAATGATGAGTTTGCATCTTGACTCTTCTTTTGCGCGACACTAGCAATCGAAACCTTAGCCTTCTTCGTTGAACTGCCATTGGAGAAGAACATCATCATCCGAGCTTTACGCTTATTCTCCTTCTCTTCGATCTCTTGCTTTTTCTTTTCGTTTTCCTCGTTCTTAATTCGATTTGCCTCCGCCTTCTTCTGCTCCCTCTCCTCGTCCTTGCGCTTCTTCTCGTTACGCTTCTCTTCCTCGAGGCGCTTCTTTTCATTGCGTTTCTCCTCCTCGATGCGTTCCTTCTCGAGTTGCTTTCCGGCCAATTCCTCGGCCTTGATCTTTTGTTTTTGTAACTCGGCCTCCTTGAGAAGACGGGTCCTCTCTTCCTCTCGCTCAAACTTAAGTACCTTATCTTCCATTTCACTGACTTTGGCTGTAAGTGTTGCTCCCAATGAAGAAGATTTAGAAGTTGCACTGTCTTGTAGCCACACTATGGCCTTATCAGTAGCTGTGATCAAGTTGATAATAGCTTTGTAATGACTCTGTAACTTTTTCCTCATTGTCCGGGCCTTCTTAACTTTCGCCGACTGTGGTTGAGGAAGGAGGTCGAGGGAGCAGAGCTCCCAACGCCACATGTAGCAATTCTCTGCATTCTCGAAACAATCCAGCTTTGAGACTGGGCTAGATTTTTCGAACGTGCCTGTTGGAAGGCGGCTTAGGTAAGACTTTCGCTGGGCAAGAAGTTTGATTTTGGATGATATTGATTCTATTGTGAGAGGCTTGGCGCCTGCGATGAATGGTGAGAGCTCATCAAGAGCTCTTTTCGCCAGCTCAGAGAGTGGTTGTGAACTGGTGAAAATTATGGTGTAGTCAATGAACGGTGGGACAAGGTGGTGATGATAAACCGAATGGAATCATAACGTCTACGCGTTCGAAACTTACCTTCCTTGCGTCATCACTTGCAAATGAGTCAATAGCTTGTCAGGAAATCCACCATTCTCGCTAGCTTCCACTGATCCCTTATCAAGTGAACCCTCTAAACATAGGTTTTCCTCTTCGAAAGCATCCGAGCTTGGAAGATTGCCTAATTCGGAAGCCCGTCCAGCGTACTTCACACGCAGAGATAGGTAGTGATTAAGCCGAGAAGCATCCTCGTCTGAGAGATTTTCAGTACCATTGGATGATGACGCACTATCACTCTTGGCACCCGATGGAACTTCAATAGAAATCGATGGAGACGTTTGCGTCGGCAATGGAGGAATGAGACTCTTCTTTGGCGTGGAGGCGGTCATTTTTGTGAGTGAGGTAACAATCGTCGCTGCCTTCAGGTTCGATGAATTGTTGGACGGCGTAGAAGTATCCTTCTGCTTCCGAGATTTGGGCGTAACCTTAGTTGTACATGTCGTCGTGGATTGAATAGACATCGCTGGAACGTCGGAGCCTTTTTTGGCACTATCATCCGCTTCAACATCGGTGCCACTCTCGACGGCATCAACAACAACTGCACTGTCGTCATGTGTAGCTTGCTCTTCATCTGCTTTCATCGAATCGGAAACGGTTTCTCGACGCTGATTAATTGTTTGTTTCGCCGTTGGAGGATCGACACTTTTTTTTGGCGTGTAGGCGGCCATTTTCTTGAGCGAGGTAACAATCGATGACTGTCCAATCTTAACCGAAGCGACCGATGCTGCCTTCTTGTCTGATGATTTGGCAGATGCCGTAGAAGTATCCTTTTGCTGCCGAGGTTTGGTTGTACGCTTCGTAGTACTTGTCGTCGTGGCTTTGGTAGACACTGCCGACATTTCTTTGACCTCGTCGGATACTTCCTTTGCACTCTCATCCGCTTGATTATCTACGCCACACTCGTTGGCATCAACAACAATCGCACTTCCATCACCTGCAGATTTCTCTCCATCTTCTTTCATCGAATCCCAAACAGTTTCTACTTGCTGATTAATTTTTGTAGCACCATGCGAGTCCTCGACAATTCGTTTTGAATTCTTTGCAGCATCGTCGCAATTAGCGGGCACAGTCTCGTCGGCAGAATTCTCTTCCCGTCCTGAATCCTCGTCCTTACTGCAATTGAAATCGATGGGCGTGTTATCAGGAACATCCATGGAAACATCAGTACTGGCATCCGCCGAAGGAGTGGCAGTGTCAACATTGCCTCGTTCTTCAATATCAACCGCGTTATTGTCATTTCTCACTGTATCCGCGACGTCTGGTACGACAGTATTCATTGCATTGCTCGACTCATTCTCCTTCTCCTCCCTACTACCGGCTGACGTATCACCCAAGGACGAGACTTCCTCCACCTTCTCGTCCGTTGGCACCATCTCGGTCGTATACTTATCATCTACACTTCTGGCGACGACGACAGGATGCCCACTATTTCCACCACTACTGCGCCTTGAATTCCCACTCCTGCGTTTATTGACCATGCGTAGGGCAGCCGCCACGGCAAATGCAGGTGAATCGTCCAAGTCATCCTCTTCCTCCTTCTGCGTCTTAATCGCCGGTATTCTACCCGAAGTAGAAGACGATCTAGATGGAGGGCCCTCAACGACGGCAGAGGAGTCAATGCTTTTCATCGTCGAACGCTTCTTCTTTGCGGGTGCCTTCTCCTTTTTGTCGACCTCAGAAATGACAGGAGCGGTCCCCTTGCTAGAACAAGTGATCGACTTTTCGATTACGGTGACTTTGCTGGTCGTTGACTTTGACTCTTTGTGAATCGACTTCGCAACGTCGGCCTTCACCTTCTCCTCAACACTCGGCGCCTCATCGTTCTTCACCTTCTTATCAACATGGTTCACCTCATCTTTCTTCAACTTCTTCTCAACATGGTTCACCTCATCTCTCGTCTCCTCATTCTTCGTCTCCTCATTCTTCGTCTCCACGTTCTTCACATCCACACTCTTCTTTGCAGATGGATCCACCTTTCGAAAAAATGAATGCAATGTCGTTTTAGGTTTCTTTGGCAGTACATCAACCTCGGTCTTTTTCTTCTTCTTAATGGCACTGTCCTCACCGCCGGGTGTGGCAATGGCTGCCCCGGACGAAGTAGAAGTGGCATTGGTGTTGTTATCTGTGTTGGTGTTGGTGTTAGTATTGTTGGATGGACGCGTGGAGCTGGATATAGTAGATGAAGAGGGTGTAGTTGGTGCTGTGGAGTCAACACCGTCGTTGCCCTTGACTGATATTGCTGCAAAACTCTTAGCTGCGCCGCCCTTCTTGGCTCTGCTGGTAGAGATGGATGAGGCAGACGACGATATTTTGCCCTTGATCTTGGCAGAAGCTGATGACGATTTGGTAGGCGCTGTCGTAGTAGTAGTGGTGGTGGTCGTCGTCGATGATCCCTTGCGACTAGAACGAGGCGTGACAATCATCGCCCCCCTCTTTTGTGGCATTGGGCTCACTTGCCTACCGCTCTCCCCGGGCCGCTCGTTCTCTCCCTCCTCGTCATTGTCATCGTCATTGTCGCCACCCTTCATCGCATTCACTGAGTCAGAAACAGCAGCCCTCATGTCGCTCTCCTGACTGCACTGGGTGATAGTGTTGGAGGATGACGAAGAGGACGACAGCAACGATGCCGAGAGTAATGACGATGGATCAGCGGCAAGTGCACAATCGGAGGCATCGAGGATGGCAACGTCATTGTTGGACGCGTCAATCTCGACGGTCTCGGCCGATGGCATGGTTTGTCCTTGTTATCGACGCAGACTAGTAGATTCAGATAGGGAGGTGGATGGAACAAGCACCGCGTGTTGCTATGATGATATTTGATGTTATTATGATCCGAGGCTCTTTGGCATTGCATTGCATCGCATCGCAGTTGGAAGTGAAGTGGAAGTGGCACATCATTCATCTTCATGCTTCATCACCGACCTTCACCTTCATCTTCACTGTCACCGTCTCGCGCGACAGAAGATGTGGTGTGCTTGTGTTTGGCGCGAGAACCCGCCATTTTTTCTGTCTTTCCGTCGAATGAAGGTAGGAGTAACTTCGGCTGCCTGTCCGACGAAAGTGACACATCCGCCCGTCCTTCTGTCTGTCTGTCCGTCGACGGTGACCTTCCCAACGCCAGACAGACGAAAGATTCTGGTCCAAGCAATCGATCGCGACGGCGATGGCGGCAACCGCGCGACGGCTCGACGGCACCACCCAAAATCCAAACACCCACCCACCCGCCACCAACCCATCGCCGTCGACATCGATATCGGCCTTTCGACCTATATAATATCGAAAATGGCCGCCCTCCTCCCAACCATCCTATCGGACGATGAAGATGACGAGATCACCAACGACACTCGCGGTGGTGGTGGCGGCGGCAGTCGCTTGGCCAAGAAAGATGGTGGTGGCACGAATCTGAAATCATCGACATCGTCAAAGAAGGGGAATGCATCAAAAGCGACAAAGCAAAAAGAAGTCCCCACAAACAAGGACAGCCATGAGAGTGAAGATAATGATGATGATGATGATGGTAGCACAAGCACTGATGATGAAATGGATCAAGACTTTGAGTTTGGTGGATTGTTGGTGCGTATGATGTGTGGAAGATGTCAGATGTGAAAAAATGTGATGTTCAATTTGATGTTTGGCCGTTCTTTTCTTCAGAGAGAATCTCACTCTTCCAATTTACTTCTTTGTGTTTGGTTCATGGTTTATGTTTCAGGGGGAAGATGGAATCTCTTTTGACGCGTTGAGTAGCACCTTGGATGGCACCACCGGCTCAGATAAGAATGCATGGAGTTACAAGTCGGCATTAGCATTACTTTCCTCCAATGATAATGCTGGTGTGGGTACCGTGGTGGAGAGGACGAGTGTAGCTAGCATTATTGCTGCGGCTCGATCGAATTTGCGACGTGGTAGGGGAGAAGAAGAAGACGATGGTGGTGAAAAGGATGGAGGCAATTCCTCTAGCGGTGATTCCAATGCAGACGAAGAAGACGAGAGTGGAGATGACGATGATGATGATGGCAGTAGTAGCGGCAGTAGTTCCAGCGACGATGAGGTCGATGATGCCGACAAGGCTGCACACTCTATGGAGTCGGATGTGCTCAAAGTGCAGGAGAGGCCTCAGCGGAAGAAGAAGGGAAAGAAGGAGGCTTCGGCAACTAAGGTAGAATCGCAAAACGACGACGAAGAAGAAGATGATGGAGGTGTTGGAAACGACGAATCGGACCAGGACGATGATAGTGATGAAGATGATGAATTGGAACGAGATGATGATAGTGAAGACGAACGAAAAGAAGCCTCCAAGGCAGCAGCCTTTTTTGACTCGTCTCACATTGCCACGACGCAAGACTCGACGATTGATACATTTTCCCAGCTTGGTCTGTCGCGGCCATTGCTTCGGGGAGTGGCATCGATGGGCTTTGTTTCTCCCACACCCATCCAATCATCAGTAATTCCGGTTGCGTTAGCTGGGAGAGATGTATGTGCCTCTGCTGTGACAGGAAGTGAGTTTTGAATGTTGCTGTTGTTGATGGTTTGAAATCAGTATTTTCACTCTCATTTTGATTGTATAATACAGGTGGCAAAACTGCTGCGTTCTTACTCCCGATCATGGAACGGATATTGCAACGAGGTGGAGGCAGGGCAACACTCGGGGGGCCAAACGCGAAGAAGAAACAAAGCTCGTTGGCAGCCACACGTGCACTGGTTCTCGCGCCTACAAGAGAGTTGGCGGCGCAATGTGTTAGCATGATGATGGCAATGGCCAAATTTACTGAATTAAGAGCTGCATTGATTGTGGGTGGGGCGAAGAATGTCATGTCTCAGGTACGTTACAACAGCATTTATTTTGATGATGGGTGAAGAGAGTGTTGTCTGTACGGTTAACATACTGCCATAGAGATATGATTTGTATATCGGTGATCTATATCTCTGCCATTGCGAACCAAGAATAAAAGTTGAGCCGAGTTGCTATAGGAAACGTCCCGCGTAGACATTTGGACCGCTGGGGCGAGTCGAATACTCGTGACATGTGATGATTGTATTGTTCATGCAAGTCTAATGACATTTCTTTCAACACCCAAATCTAGGCTGCTGAGCTCCGCACCCGACCTGATGTCGTTGTTGCAACTCCTGGACGATTGCTTGATCATATTACAAACTCTCAGGGTGTGGATATGGATGACGTCGAATTCCTTGTGCTAGACGAAGCTGATAGGCTGCTCGATCTTGGTTTTCAGGATGAAGTGCATGAAATTATTAAGTCTGTCCCCACGGAACGTCAAACGATGCTATTCTCCGCGACGATGAGCACTAAGGTGGATGACCTGATCAAACTGAGTTTGAAACGGCCCGTGCGCATATCGGCAACAGACAAGAAGAAGGTTGGTAAGTCCACCTCAGATAATGGAGTCGAAGTGGCACCTCGGCTTGAGCAAGAATTCATTCGCATTAGGGCTGGAAATGAAGGTGTTTGTCGCGAAGGGATGCTACTTGCACTACTTACTCGGACATTCAAAGCTCGAACCATTGTTTTCTTCGACACCAAGTCTGCTGCCCATCGCCTCATGATAGTTTGTGGACTGTGTGGTATAAAGTGTGCTGAGCTTCATGGGAACTTAACTCAGGTGCAGCGCCTGGAAGCGTTGGAGGCATTTCGTGAGGGGAGCGTCGACGTCCTCCTGTGTACCGACCTTGCCGCCAGGGGTTTAGACATTTCTGGAGTAGAGGCTGTAATCAATTTTGAGATGCCTTCTCAAGTATCGACGTATGTCCATAGGATTGGCCGAACCGCTCGTGCAGGAAGAGGAGGCAAATCTTGCACTCTCATCGGAGAAGGACGGAGGTATTTAATGAAAGAGGTAATCAAAGACGCTGACGAAAAGAATCGCAAACAGAAACAAGAAGGGGGTGCACAACCAATGGGAGTTATTAGGTCCAGAACAATTCCATCCGCTGTAGTAGCCCACTTTGTAGCCAAGATCAACTCGCTTGAGGAACACGTTAAAGAAGTGATGGATGCAGAAACAGTTGCGCGTCTTGATCGTATTGCTGAAATGGAGGCAGTCCGGGCACAAAATATTATCGAGCACTCTCAATCGATCAAACAACGGCCCCAAAAGGAGTGGTTTGCGACTCCGAAGCAAAAGATGTCTGTAAAGGAAGCAACTGCAGAGCGGAAGAGGATGATAGAGGAGAAGGTCGGCACAGGGACACATCGCATGACCAGGAAAAAGCGCCGTGCCCAAGAAGCAAGAGCAATGTTTCAGGAGGCAAGAGAGGAGGCAGCTGAGAAGGAGGAGGAGACTGGTAAGAAATCAAAGAAAGCATTCACTGAAGGTCAGATCAAAGGGTCGGCACGAGCTTCAAAGAAACAAGAGGCTCAGCGGGAAAAAGACCGTGCCGCCAGGAGTATCAACGACGACGATTTGCGTAAAGAAAGGAAAAGGAAACAGAAACAAAAGTCGACAAACACCGATGCTGCAGGCGATGGTGGGTTGTTTGCCGAAGAGTGGGATACCTTTGCGAAGAAACCCAAAAAGGAATCAGCTGATGCACCTGAGAAGAGCAGTTATTTCTTCAAGGAGCATGATCCGAACAAGAAAACGGGTAAGAAAAAAGCTCATCATGGCTTCAAGAGTAAGAGCAAGTATAAACGCAGATGATGGGATATATTCTGCGTTTATGTGTGATAACTTAATTTTGCTCTAGCAGAATCATCATGTCTATTTACTCTTACGTGTTTAGTCCACTTTCAGCTTCCTTATTCGTCTTCTGCTCTGACAAAAATTACAATAACGATACAGAATAAAGCATGAGAAAAATGCTAATAGTGACATCATCCATGACGTGCCGCTCAATCTTCGAAGAGATTTTGCCAAACGGCATGGTGAGAGAGCAGCAGGGTCGACATCTGAACATCTATCCTTGTTTTCCAGGCAGATTGTTGATCGTAAGCGAGCATGCTCAAGATATTCACGCAAAGATGGATTACTTGATTCTAGCGGCGGCAGATATTGACGAACGAGCTTTCTATTCCACACTTGTTCAGGAATTCGAAGAAAAGTGTTGGTGTTGGTGACCTTTGCTCCAGGTATTTGCCTAGCCCATTCCGAATCAAGCCTGGTGAAATCGTAGTGATACAAGCTTGCTCTAACTAGAGTAATGTTGTGCGTCCCCGCGGCAATTTCTGGTTCATCCAACAGATCAAGTACTGGCCCACATTCATCCAGTATTTTCTGTATAAATGAAACGAACCATGGATTGTGTTCGGCTGTTGACAGCGCAGCAAACCACATCCTCCAATCAAATCTAGGCTGCTCAAAAAGGCAAGGAAATCGTGATGTCGTCATGATGAAATGAAGGGTCTACCACAGACTTCACACAACCACTTGACTTACCTGGTGTGGTGCAACTTGACGTGGGAAAACATCAATCCTACCCGGCTTCCATCGGAAGTTTAGCTCACGCCATTCTTCCGAATCACCAATTAGTGCTTCAACTATTATTTCTGGACGGGCGACAATGGACGGTTGCATTCCAGCCCAACCTGTCTTGTCAACAGCATCGATTGATCGAGACCCCACACCTGTCATTCTTCTGAAGAGTCCGTAGCCATGGAAGATATTATTTGAGTAACGTTGGGCATTTTGCATACCAGGTACACTCATTATTCTTCCCAAACTAGTTTGCTTGAAATTCGGAGTAAGGTCGATGAAGGGCAACGACGTCAAGGTAATGCAGATGCAACATACCAAACAATGAGTACACGAACTCAGTCGATTGGTTGTCTTTTTGAAGGTAGAACGCACTCCAGTTGCGATTGTGAATATGAGAGTGCATGCAACAGTGATAGGGACAGCTCTTTCGAGTATTGCATTGCAGGCTTCATTTGTCATGACCAATTTTAGCCCAACCATTAGACGTTCGGGATCAACTACATCTGGGATTCGCTCAATTGCAAAAATTCCACTGCATGCCCATGTCAGAAAGATTGCACATAAGGCAATTTGCATTACACTCCATATACGGTGATAGAAACTCCTAACTTTCTCGCGGGGTATGTCACCAATCATGCATGGCAAACACAACGCCATCGTCAGTAGATTGAAGAAATTGTAATTCCCAGTGAGTATGATCAGCAATTGCAGCAAAATTAGCATCCATGATCCAACTTTCCGCATTGTAACAAATGGGCACACCAGTAAAAATGCAGCAGGTATCTCAATGATGAACGTGGCAGCGACACCAAGACGCAATAATATAGGTGGTAGCTGATGAGCATACCATGCCAATGGGCCAGAAAGAGGTTGTGTGGCAAAGTGATATTCAAGTGCAGTTAGATTGTTCCACGTTGGACAATTTGCTTGAATTTTAACTATCCCTGACATGAGCATGAGTTTGAAGAGGAGAAATCGGATAGGCCATGATCCTACTTGTTGTTCTTTGTTGTTGTTGCCATCATCGCTGGAAGGAAGTAGAGTAAGAGTTATCCATGGAGCGAAGCAAATTCCGGTGAGGAATCCTGCCTCGACAAGTAGAATGTCCCATTGAAATGTGTAAAAAGATCCACCGAGGATTACCAAGAAGCGATATATGGCAGTAACAGCAAGGTAGAGGGTACCATGATGTGCGAGGCCACTGTGATGAAACGACAACGACGACGACGACGACGACACAGGCGCAGGTGGTTCATCGACGCAATGCGACGTGAGAAAAATGACAACAAAGCAGAATTAAATCAAATAGAGAATTAACTCACCTTGCAATAACGACAGATAGTATGACACCCAATACATTCAGCAACTCCACAAAGCTATCGGCATCGCAGTATCCACTTTCGACAATGTTCAAATACAGCCAAGGATATGCACGTTGGAATGCATGCTCGGCTGGCTCAATACCCGACCGGGACGACAGGGCAGGATATTGGACATAGTAGGAAAGGAAGGCTATCAGGTAGATGTGTCCCAAATAGTTTAGGTAGCGCCTTGATAGGGACGAGGGGGTGACAGCCGGCTGCGTCGTCGTCATCATCATTATCGTTATCATTATCATCATCATCATGGTCAAACGAAGAGTGACCGGTGACCGGTGACCGTTCCTCCCGCCAATTTTTGGCTGTCTGGCCCCCGCCCGCCCATCACCCATCGCCCATCACCACCACCGCTCATCGCTCATCTCTCATCGCTTCTGACCATGATGTTCCGCCGCTGGGGCACAGGTGCTTGGATGAGGGCGACCAACACCATCGGCTGAGCTAATAGAACATTCGCAGTGTACTTGACATTGGTATTGATACTTATTGATTCGACGAGTGAACGAAGCATATCATCATGGTCTCACTCATTCGCAGCTTGAGCATGAATTTGGCTGGCTGCCTCTACCTTCTGTCGGTAACAAGTAGTGCTTTCCGGATACCACCATCCCGACCACTAACACCAAATTCTTACTTGAACAAATACTCCAACAACATAGAAGCCAACGAATCGTTCCATTCAGTAAGCTCTACAACGGCGCTACATGGGAAGCTTTGGAAGCGATTGCAAATCGAAGAAGGTACGCATTATGATGCATGTTACCAACATTGTTGTATCGCCATCAGACGCTAATTTCATTTCCATGTACTCTCTATCGTATCACACATTCGAAAACACAAACACCTCGCAGATGATCCAGCCGATGGCACATCATGGTATCTAATCAACTGCATAGCCGGTGTAGAATTCGATCTACTCAATCAATGTCGCGAGGTATGCAAACACTTCTCGACCAAAGATGTCGAAAAATTCGTCGTACCCACCGAACGTCATTTACGTTCCCACGGTGATAAGAAGAAGGTAGTGGATGTGAAGGTCCGTTATCCGGGGTATGTATTTTGTAAGATTCGACTATGTGAGGATGTTTATGAAACATTGCAAGAGTTGGAATATGCACGTAGTTGGATGGGCACGGTGAATAGGAAGGGGCATAAGAAGCTGCCGCCTGCACCAATGCCACTGGGACCGGAGGAGGTGGCGAAGTTTAAAGGATTGGAGGAGGAACAGGACGTATTCGAAGATATGTTCGGAGGGGACTATACTGGTAGGGCGGATCATGGTGCTGATTTACTATCGCAATATGCCGGTTACGATGTCGGCCAAATGGTGAAAATACTGAAGGGCAGATTTGAGGGAGAGGATGGGACCATTCGAAGACTAAAGAATGGTCAACTAATGGTTCGAATGTTTACCTACGGGCAGACATATGATGAATGGTTCGATCCCGATGCCATCCGTCCTCTTACTGATTTGGAAGTTATGCGAGGACTCAGTGGTCCCACCACACCCATCAATCAAGATCAATTTGATGTTAGTATTGGGAAGAAAGATCCTAGCATTCTTGAAGGACCTATGGACGGTGACAGCAACATGATTGGCAGTGGTGATGGTGCATCCTTGCGTTCGGGACTATTGCAGAGTGCGGGGGCGGGTGGGCCTGGGAGGAATCGTCGCGAGGATCGTATTGCAAGGGGTGAGACTGGCAATCGGGATCTATTTGGCCGAAGTGCCGAGGATATCAAACGAGAGGAGCAGAATTGGTTGGCATATCGGGAACAGCAACGAGCGGGTGGAAGTAGTAGTTTGGGTGGCACCAACGCTGGCCAACCGGAGCCCGTTAAGAAGAAAAAGGAGGGGCCGAAGAAGGGAGAAGATACATGGTACGTGAGCATAGATGATGTAATTGATTTGCTCCTTCCTCACCGTCTCATCATACTCAATCTCTCTTTACTGAATATCAAGGGGAATTGTCGAACGAAGCTCGTGGTGCGTCTGCGAATAGATTGAGCTTGAGTTGCAATATCATTTCATCGTCTGACTTTCTCTCTACTTTCTTCATAGGGATGGTGGAGAATATGGATTCGAGGCCGATTCCGAAGAAGAGGAGAGAGAGCGC
The DNA here is from genome assembly GCA_036940085.1 of Discostella pseudostelligera. Classification (NCBI taxonomy): domain Eukaryota; phylum Bacillariophyta; class Thalassiosirophyceae; order Thalassiosirales; family Thalassiosiraceae; genus Discostella; species Discostella pseudostelligera. Next base: position 21,452 of record JALLBK010000060.1, read on the forward strand.
AAGCGACGCACGGCTGAATTATACAAAGATCGTGTGCCTAGAGATCGTCGTGGCAGAGATGGAAGAGAATCCTTTGATCAAAGACAGAGCTTTCGTGGCGAGGTCGGGAACAGACGCGAGCAAAACTCAATGGAACGCCGTTCGGTGGTGGGACAATCCCGAGATCGCGATCGGAATGATAACGATTGGTCCTCTTTCTCATCCAGCTCCGGTGAAAATACAAACAAGGAAGAGGACTTCTTCGATTCATTGATGAGCCAGCTCAGTAATGACCTCCGTGATGATTCTTCTGAGAATGATTCACGAGTTCGAGGGTCCCGTCGACATGACAATGCCGGGCCAAATACTGCAAAGGCGGCTGTGAAATCGAGCACTGGCGCAGAAGACTCTTTCTTTGAGAATTTGATGGCTGAGCTTGGAGGTGCACTTGACAAATCTGAATCGTATTCATCGAGAACGAGCAAGTCCGAGAAACAGATAGACGATGATGATTTTTTCTCCAGCCTCGAAGCTGAACTGTCACAGTCACTGGGTGGAGTCTTCCATCCTGAGAACGAGTCAGAGAGAGACGTTGACGATTTCTTTGCCAATCTAGAAAGTGAAATGAGTAAAGTGGGAGGTGGGTCATCAGGCACCGGAGTTGAGCGAAACGTCGCGGACGACTTCTTCGGGAGTAGTAGAGAGGACAACGACGCGGACGATTTCTTTTCGAGTTTGATTGATGACCTTGCGCAAGAAATGAGCAACGAGGAGACTGAACCTGGGGTAATAACATCAAACAAAGCCGCCTCTAGTAATTTGGCATCGTTCACGGTTCCAGAGCTGAAGGATTTGTTGCGAAGTAAAGGCCTCAAAGTCGGAGGCACCAAGGCAGAGCTGATTGATAGACTACAAAGTGCATCATAAAATGATGGCGTCGTGCGGCATCGTTCTGGAAACAACGACTCGCTCTGGCGCCGACGAAAAGTCAAGACTTGAAATGAAAGTGAATTAACTTAAGTAGCAGACGAAATCGATAGCATTATTTTATCATTTCCCCATCCAACTAACAAATACCTAAACGCAATTACACTTCAGTAAGGTCATCCTGATCTGTGAGCTGCCTCATCATATCCGCGACACTGTACTTGATGTTGCTGAACAAGCGACGGAAAAGTACCTCCAGAGCGTCATACTTTCCATGAGGCTGCTGTAGATTATTGTGCGCGATCTGGCAAATGTGCCCGAGTTTGAAGATACGATTCTTAAGATCATTGCGACGCTCAAGGCTCTGATCTTCGCGGAAACCTTTCTGCTTTGTAATGATCATCTCATAGACACCCTTGTCAAGAGGAGGACCGACATTGCCAACTGCGGCCGCAGGGGGGAGAACCAAATGCATTTTCGCCTTCTCGCTATCATCAATGTCAAGGGCGTTAATCTTGTCTCTCTGATCAATCAGAATTTCCTCCGTCTTAAGCCACATCTCAAGCGCATCTTCATTGACAAGCTTCCCTTCCGATGGAGCAACACGAAGCATTTCCTGAAGGCTCTCTTCCCCTTCCTTTGCAGGGACACGATCAACGACATGAAGAAGGACAGAGAGGAAATCATTCTGAGTTGAATCAGCCTCCTTGAACGCCTTGATTTTCATGTAGCAAAACCGAAGGTAAAGCTGCTCAAGAACGGCGCAGAGATGGATCCCCTCAGGAAGGTAATCATTCATTTCGCAGACCATCGATAGTACGTTGTGATCCATGTCAAGCTTCATTTCTTCGTCGACGTAGCCGAGGCCTCGGATGACGCGTTGGGAGAGGCCCAGATACTTCGTATCATCGACTCCGCGGCAAAAGTCTTCCAAGGTGGAGCCTGCCATCCACTCCATCATTTCATCGGTGATAGTTGGGAAGCAATGCTGGGTACGTTGCATCTTTCGGATAGCCAAGGCGAATTCAGGCTTATTTTCATCATGCACAAAATGATTCATGTCATTGGGATCATTGGACGCAGAAATAGCTCCCTGAAGAGCCATGGTTGGATAGCGAGGCTCTTTTCCAGTGACGTTGGTAATTTGACCAAGCATTAGGTTTTCAATGTAAGCCCACTCCATTCCGAGGTAGACAACATTTCCCTGGACATCCATGCCTCTGCGACCTGCACGGCCTTGCATTTGCTGTGCAATCAATGCCGTCAACGAGTCACCCATATCACCACAAAAGACGCAAGAACGGAAGGGCATATTGACACCGTAAGCAAGAGCTTCATCAGAAAATACAACTGCAAGCCTTCCCTTCTGAGCCAACATTTGCACTTGGCGACGGTAGCACGAAAATCCGACTTCATTTGTATAGATGGCAATTCCACGTCGGAGACCGCGAATGAGGGCATGGTTGATATCAACACTCTCACCAGACTTCTTCATGTCAGAAATAATATCTTCAACTTCGTTGAATCCCAAACGCTTACCCGCGGGGGAGAGAACATATTTATCATGCGGTTTGGTAGTGTCTTCCTGGGTAAGAGTTTCATCGGTGAATCCTGACTTAGCCTCCTCCTCTGCCTCCGCGGCGTTGACGCGGCTAGCTTGACCAGCAGCAACCTTACGCATTTGAGCCTTCTCGCGGGCAAGTTTGATCAAATTCTTGCGATAATCAGGGAACTCGGCAATTTGCTCACTTTCAAGCTTGCTTAGAAGAGTCTTGAACATGGAAAACGCACCATACGTGTCAAGCTGGAAGGCTACCGCGGGAAGTAGATCGCTGTCCTTCAATTGCTGCACGACACCATACAGGATATCACTGACGTCCTTTTTGGCCTCAAGTGGTGGCGGAAGTTGCGCTTTGCGGAGCTTTTCGTACAGCTCTGCGTGAGACTGGGACAATGCCGTGAGACGTGCCTTCAACCTCGTTTCATACTCCTTGGTCTGATTAAGAGTAATGCGGTGGTGCTGGCCAGCTTCAGCCTTGAAGAAATTTTCAGGATCGTCCAATTCTTCCAATGCAGTGCCAGGGAAAATGGATTTCATCCTCTTCCACAAATCAATCATATCAACTGGAGTCATGGACAAGGCTGCAATCAAATCAGGCTCCGACTGCAAGCGTTCTGGTGTCATCGCTGCGACGGGATGAAGCTTGACCATCTTCATCTTCTTCTTCCCATCTTTACTATCCGACGGAACAACAACCCAGCGCTGCAAGTTGATGAAACGTGCGAAGTACTCTTTAAGAAGAACATCTTCGGCTTCTGCATCAATCTCAACCGCAGCGACGTGTTCATTCCGCACTTTGCTAAGCCAAGCCTGGAGCTGTTTGGCGTTTCCAATGGTTGCACTCAAGGCAAGGAAGGGACAGTTGCACGCCCTGATAATCCTCTGCAATGCATCTCCCTCAGGTCCGTTGAGAGTGTGGACTTCATCAAGTACAAGGTAATCGAACTGACTGTACCCTCCATCTAGAATCATAAATTCTCTCTGACCCTTCTTCATTTCCTCCCCCGCAATGCCACGAGCCTTAATAAGGCACTTTTCAATCGCTCGTGGTGTACCAATATAAACCTGAGCTCCTCCGGTGATCTCTTGAAAGGTGATGAGATCAGTAGCGATGGTGACGTTGCCGCGGAAGAACTCGTAGTAGGTGGCAGCAATCTGCCAAACTAGAACTTCGCTGGGTAGGACGAAGAGCACTGTGCCTTTCGTCTGATTACAGGTGTACGTGCTGAGAAGTGTTTTGCCCGATGATGTCGGAGCGCAAACAACAGCACTCATCCTCTTATCGATGGCGTCGAGGATATCACACTGCCAATCCTCTAGCTTGAAATGCCGATTGTACCGACTCAACGGTGGGAGACGATCAGGCATTTCGGTGAGCTGAAACGTGATGATATCCTTCTTCCCATTCATCATCTTCCTCGCGTACTTCAGCGTATCTTTGAATCTGTGGTGATGAATGAAGTAGAAGATGGTGGAAGTTAAGATGACTGTTCATAAAAGTAAATAGTAGTTGCCAAGCAAGAAGGACGTAAACTCACCGATCTCCATTTTCTTTGAGCAATTCCTTTAGCCCCTTAGCATCAGTGGATAGGACGACGGCTTCCTTCTTTTCAGATTTATCTTTCTTCGCATCCTTCGAGTCCTTCTTATCCTTTTTCGAATCCTTTTCCTTTTTCGAATCCTTCTTCGACTTCTTGTCATCACTCTTCGACTCCTTCTTCGACGACTTCTCCGAAGCGATTTCCTCCTCACAGGATTTGAAGAGAGACATCTCCTCTAGCGCCCATAGAATGTCAAGAACTTCAGCCTCACTCGCCCCTACAGCGCCTTCTTTGAGTGCAGATACGGCAAAATGCAACATCTTGAGCATGCGATGGATTTTTCCAAGGGGAGTATCGCAAGTGGCATCCTGAAGCGTCTTTAGCGTTTTGAGGTTGGATAGCTTCATAAGATCACGCTCAAGATCTTTCTTAACTTTTTCAGCTGCATTAGACTCCTTGATAGCCTCAGCAGCGGATGGCTTCTTTGCATTCTTCTTCGGTCCGCCGCCCCCACCACTCTTTTTCTTCTCCTTGGCTTCAGCATCCGCCGCGGCGGTGTCGCCTGCCTTGGCCTTTTCACGTCGCTGTTTCTCCTCCTCCCATTTCCGTGCAGGGTCAAAGATGGATCCCTCAGGAGGGGCCATGTCACGCAGAATGATGGGGATGGAAGACTTTTGCTTTATGGCGAAGGTTGCCTTGCGCTGCTCACGGTCATAGGTCTGAGAGAATTATTGGTGAATAGAGTGAGCACAACATGTGAGTTATTGCGAGTCATTGACTTTGAATTGAGCACATCATACAAATCACCAGATTCACAAATCCCCCCATAAACACCCCTATCTACAAAGAAATTTATTGACCTTACCTTCACAAACCCATCCCTGTACATAAGCGCGGTCTTATCGACCCAATAGGCATCGAAGGTGCGCGACGTGATGAAGGCATCCTCCTCCCCGGCCGCCGCCCCCGCGGCCTTCTCCGCTGCCTCACCGGCAGCGGAGGGAACGTTATTTACGGCGTTGGTTGAGCCATTCACGGTGTTATTTGCATTGGCAGTGCCGGCGGTGCTCGCCTTCTGTGGCGCAGGAACGAAAGACATACACCTACTTGGTTCGGTTTGGGATAGGATCGGTTATGGTTGGATCGATTTGTGGGCCGCTGCTGCGGCGGCTTTGCTTTGGTGGCGGTGGTGCATGTCGAAAGCAAGGCGAGGCGAGGTGCAAGGAGTGGTCGGAAGCAGAGAGGTAAATAATTCTGGGTTGTCTCGAAAAAGTGAACAAATGCTAACCCCCTATCAGAATCCTTGGATCAAAGCTAGTTTTATCACCAGGGAGATTGCAAAATAATCAGCAAGAATTCAAGACCCTTCTCCCCCACATAAGCGGTGGCCAGACGAACTCAATGACACCAAACTCAACGACATGAGAAACGAAAGTCGACGGACAGACAGAGGCAAAGAGTCACCGTCAACGGACAGACGGCACCAAGTAGAAGTTAGAGTATGTCCTTTGGTAGAAGTGTGTAGTTGAAGGAGTACTTCAATAATAAGACGTCATGACAGCTCACAGCCTTAAGTGACGTGTCTTTCTTCCAATTTCTTTCGAGTTCGACAAATTTCTGAGCCCTTCTCCCGCCAAAACCAAAAGCGCAACAATCCTTGCAGATTATTTACATTTATTTCATCGAATTAGATTGGCGTAAGCATATACCCCAACAATGGCACCCAATTCCGCCATCGTTGCCGCGGGCGTTAGCGCCACCTTCCACCTAACTCGCCTAGTCATCGATCTTGTGATGGTGGCTAGTGAAACAGCCAAGGTCAATGAAGCAAAGATTGAAAATGCCAAGCAGCAGGACAGCAACAGCAAGGACAAGGAGGATGTCAAGCCATCATCCGGAGGAGATCGGCGTCTCTCCACGTGGGTCGTTAATGGACGTCTATCTGTGAGAGAGTCAATAGGGAGAAGCTATCGTGCCCCTGATGAAAGGCGACGAGGAAGTTCGTTTTTGAGTAGGTTCTCTACCACTACAACCCCTCACCCCGTCGGTGAATCAACAACAACATCTACTATGCAAGCAACAAATGGTACTACTGATGCAGAGAGTCAAACAGCTGATATGGAAGAACCCAAAGTTGGTCTTGAAGCTGCCATTCCAAAGATATCATTATTCACCCATCTTGTATTGGTGGAATGGTTCATCGCGGCGACAGTCCTTACCACCACTTCCTCGCAAGAAGATCGGCCTGCATTTGCCAATGCCTTGTATGACTCCATCCCATTGGGCTGTGTATCCGTGGCTGTCTTTATTGGTCTACTGATGAACATTCGTGACTATTCGAGGAAGCGACTGACCTCAGTCCAACGTGGTCTCTATTCGATCTGTGCGTTGATATTGATGATGGGGTGCATTGTTTCCATTGCCTTTCCCCCCACTGTCGGAGAAAGTGGCACCCCTACCAGCGTGGACATCACATCACTCGTTTGTCTCATCGTGTATTCATTGCTGGCCATTACCGAAGGAAGGATATGCAGATATCCCAAAGTTAATACCAAGGATGGGAAGAAGCTACGACTCAACAGACGTGCACTCTTGACAATCCTCAAACCCTACTTCTGGCCACAGGCTACGGCGACATCGGCCACACTCAACCGTATCCGTGCCATATCCACTTGGGTATTTGTGGCATCATCCAAGGCATGCAGTTTGACGGCTCCTATATTCTTAGGAAAGGCATCTACGGCATTAACTCGGGGGGATTATCCCAACGCAATCAAATATTCATGTATCTATGCAGTGATTCAATTTTCGTCGACGACACTCAAGGAATTTCAGAGCTTGGTGTACCTTCATGTAGCGCAGGCTGCATTTGTCGAGCTGAGTGAAGCAAGTTTTAATCATCTGCACAGCCTTTCGCTGGATTGGCATCTCATGAAGAAGCTTGGTGAAGTAATCCGCAGCATGGATCGAGGTATCGCCGCGTGCGACACCTTGATGAAGTACCTTTTCCTCTGGTTGGTACCATCCATCGCAGAATGCCTCTTGGTTACCATCATTTTTGCCACATACTTCGACTACTTCCCGCTTGCTGTTAGTGTGTTCTTCTTTGTGTACACTTATATCTTCTGGACAATTCTCATTACGCTGTGGAGAAAGAAGTTCCGAAAGCAAGTTGCAAAGAGCGATAATGATTGGCACGACAGGTGTACCGACTCCTTGATAAACTTTGAGACAGTCAAGTACTTTACTGCTGAGGAGTACGAGAAGAAGAGGTGCGTTTGTGGTATCAATGTTGAATTTATCGTGAATTGTTATCGTACCTAACCTTGACTATTCATCTTCCAAACTAATAGGTTCGGAGAATCAGTAAAGACGTTCCAATCAGGAAGCATTAATGTTCAAGCGTCTTTGAGTTTCTTAAACATTACCCAGCAAGTTCTATTGCAGGCATGCCTGGCAACTAGCCTCTCGTTAGCGGTGATCAGCATCCAGCAACGCTTTGATTGTTGTATTGCATCTGGTTGCGATGATGGCAATTCTGTTTGCTGCTCTGAGCTTGATAGTTGCACGGGGTTGGAAGTCGGCGATTTTATCACTGTCTTATCATACACTCTTAATCTTTTCATGCCACTGAATTTTCTGGGGAGTATTTACAATTTGGTCGGTGAGTACTTCGAGAATTATGCTTCTATTTCTTACGCCTTCGTGATGTTCATTTGTTTCCTCACACGACGTGTTTGAATCAGTAATGGCAATTGTGGATTTGACCAACTTGAGCGAACTATTGGCAGAAAAGCCTGATGTAACGGATGCCCCCGATGCAATGGACCTTCCGCTCCAAAACATGGACGATCGCGATGTAGCGGTTGAGTTTGACAACGTAAATTTCCATTATCCAACGCAGCCAGACACCAAGGGGTTGAAGGGACTGTCGTTCAAGATGAAACGAGGGACTGTCACGGCTATTGTTGGTCCAACTGGTGAAGGTATGTTTGCTGAATCTACAAAAGAAACTTTATTTCCATATTAGTCGACAAATCTAACCGTGCATTCGTCAACTCATATCGGAACTATCGATTCAAAGGCAAAACTACTGTGTCGCGGCTTCTCTTCAGGTTTTATGACGTACTTGGTGGGGCTGTCAAAGTGAACGGTGTTGACGTTCGGTCTCTAAAACAGAAAAGTTTACGCGGAAATATTGGCGTAGTCCCTCAGAACACATCCCTCTTCAATGACACTTTGAAAAACAACATCAAGTATGGTAGACAAGATGCTAGTGACGAAGAGGTGTTGCAGGTGATCAAAGATGCGCAGCTGCAGTCGTTTGTAGATAGCCTACCGGAGGGATGGGATACCATGGTGGGAGATAGGGGCCTCAAACTCAGTGGAGGTAAGCGATTGATCACAACATCATCGATACATCCACAACGTCTTGCATCCAACTCAACTCTCTACTTTTCGTACAGGTGAAAAACAGCGTAGTGCCATTGCGCGATGTCTTTTGAAGAATCCTTCAATCGTCGTCTTGGACGAGGCGACATCGTCGCTCGACACTATCACTGAAAACTCTGTTCAGGAGGCACTTGATAGGTTAGGCTCTGACAGGACTGTGCTTGTCATCGCCCATAGGTTAGGGACCATAAAGAAAGCAGATAATATAATCGTTCTAGGGGGAGGAAAAGTAGCCGAGGAGGTGAGTTAATCAGCTGATGACGAGGCCCATTTATCATTTATTCAAGACGGGGAAGTCTCATCTCTTCCTCTGTTTCTCTACTTTTACCATTTGCAGGGTACGCATGACGAGTTGTTAGAGAAAGGAGGCAAGTACGCAGAACTTTGGAATATGCAGCTGCACAGTACAAGAGATCCCAAAGCAAGCAGTTCAAATAGCCTCGATGGGTTGAATGGACACAATTTAGAACGTGATTAAAATAAGGGTTGCATAGTGTGTTGGAAGATACCGAACACTTCATTTCTTCTCTTCGTTCTACGAGTTCAACCACTTGGTCTGGAGGTCATCCACAGGGTAGCCCCAATATCCCATCGCCTCTTTCATCTGATACGTATTCTGTCCCGGAAAGTATAAATTTTCGCTGACGAACTTGCCTGTGACATCCAAATTGTTATACCTGTGCACCGTCATCGTTTCATACAATCCTGCCAGTGCAGCCGGGTCATTCTCCACAAAATCAATAGCATCCTCTCTATCCAACGCATTGAAAAATAGAAGCGTTCCCATGGCGATTGATTTTGGATCTGTCTTTTCTGCTGTGGCGGCATGCAATGGCCCCGCGGCGATTACTCGTTCGCTACGAATCAAGTACTCCAGGTGATCATTGGTAATCTCCTCCCGCAATCCATCCGACATGGCCTCAGGTCGATCAAATGCCAATACCATCGTAGGCAGACCATCTCGTCCATCATCACGCCGAAGTGTGTGGTCGCGAATTTGTCTCCATCGGAACAGGGGGATGGACGAAACATCACAGTTTCCGTCGGAGTCTACCCCCAAAAGGAAACGGATTATGGGATCACGGGAGAGTGCCTCACGACAATCGTCAATCGTAAGTGAGTCAATGCACATGGCGTGGCCGATAGTCCGCTGAAGGTCCGATGAGAGTCTATTGTTGTTTTTGCATAATTTCATCACATGTTGTGAGCTCAAACCAGTTCATGAAACACCAATAACATTGTAATTGAACTCACAGTTGATGACTCCAGAGCACATCTGCCATACTCTCCGTATTAAATGATTCGTTGTACAGATTCTGCTTCCGTGCCCACATTACGTGATCTTCGGTCAATGAAATCCTATCCTCGTGCATCTCCCACAACGAATTGGCATAATCCTCTTCATTGGCATTAGCATCATACCTCGATGAGTGTGATCTATCAAACACTAACGCCAAGAAGCGATTGCCGACATTGTTCCTAGATCGTGGCACGGCAATTTCATCAGTTACTGGCACATCGGCCATGTCGACTTCTCCACGTAGTGGTGCGGTAACGGAGTCTCCACCGCCGTCGTCGTCTCCATCGCCAAAGTCAGATTTGTCGGCCTTGTAGTCGGAGCTATCGGCCATGAAGGACATGCGAAGACAACATGGCGTCGATAGGGGCTGCTGTCGCGGCGGCACCGTTAGGAAGGCATGCGTGGCTGCTACCGTTGATATTGCGATAGATATGCAGGTTCGGCGTCTCATGGTCATGTTGATGTGTGATGGTGATGAGTGATAGTTGGGCGGGGCGTGATGGATGGGCGTGGCGGGGCGATGGGCGATGGTGATGGCGCCGCAAAACCGCAGCGACGGCCAGGCCACTGTAATTACACGTGGAAGCATGCAGGCCACAAATGGCGGGAAAGGATTCCACGTGGAGGAATATCAGCCACACATCGGTGTATGTTGCCCCTCGAGCGACGGCAAGACGGCGACACTGGACGACGACGACGACGACGACGATGATTGCCGCCGTCGCCATCTCCATTTTTGCCACTCGCTGTCAAACCTACCCTACGCCTTCACCTTCACCAAAACCAAAACAATCCATGCAATGATCATGGCGAAATCAAAGAACGATGTCAATATTATCAATGCAGTTGGTACTGCCGTCACCGAAGCCGGACAGAAACGGAAACGCACAGTCGAGGTGGTGGTTTGTCCGACGGCCTTTCCGGACTTTTCAACCGTAGGTGGTTCTACCTCTCGCCGACGAGAACAGCAGCGAAACAATCTTGCATCCAATAGTAGTCGTAGTAGTAATAGTGAGCATAAGAAGGATGGCGCTCGTAATCGAGACATGCCTCCAGCTCTTGACATACAAGAAACAATCCGCGAGGTGCATAAATTTGGTGCAGAGGGTTTCACTGGTGCACAGAAGAAATCACACCAGGCGGCTGAGTTGGAGCGGCTGACGGGTCAAACTGCCAAACGACAGAAAATACCCACGAAAATATTGGTAGGGATGCGGAAGAAGGCAATGAAGCGTGAAGAGCGTGAAAGACAGGAATTGAAGGAAAGTGGAGTTGTAAATTCATTGACATCGCAGGGAACAAAGAAAAAGTCGAAGGATAGGCGACAAAGTAAGGATGATCAAAGCAGTGGTAGACTGCGTGGTGTTTTTGGCTCGAATCATGCAAGGAATACTGGAGATAGAAGAAGGATGGATCCAAGATCATTTGGTCCTGCGCCAGATGTTGGCTTTATGCGAAAGGGAATGCTTAAGGTGAAACAACCCTGACGGAGTCGGCAGAGATATGTTTGAACAGAATAAGAGCTAGACAAATGGCATTATTCATTCATCACGTATCAAAGTTGCATAACTAAGATGAACTGAAACCTGTTTACAAAAATTCCTACACCATTGTCTTCACTCGATGATATCTTCCAATGCAAGGCTTTGCTCTCGCCAACAAAAGATCGCATAACCTTTACGTCGTATTCAAGCGACGCGTTTCCACAATGCCAATCCACCACCTCCTCCCCTTGCAGTCGCAATATCCTTATCTGCGCTGATCCAATCAAAGAAAGCACGCCTGCCCATGTCCGCCAACTTCTCATTATTTGCACTACCCAAACCCGTACTCGCCCCAAGCTTGGCCACATCTTTCCTTCCTAACTTGATTTTGATCAATCCGAGGATTTCAATCATATCAAAATCAAACTCCAACTTTCGTTTCCTCTCATCGAAGTCAAAGTCTCCACTGAACTTAATTAGTGGAAGACTCCACGCGTATATTCCATTCTCGATAATTTTCGGAGTACTACTAGCATCAAACTTTTGAATAGCCTTTAGAGGGAAATAGTTCACTCGACCACCTGATTTCTGTTGTCGTTCCTTTGTTCCCGTAGTGAATATGAGTCTCCACTCTCCCGAAATGTTGTCAAGTATGTCCTTGCAAAATGATTCAGGATCTTCCTTGAATTTGAGTTTGCTATTCGTTTCGAGCGATGATAGCGCCGCCAATACTTTGTCAGGATTCTCCAGCTTCGTTTCCGCGGCACGACATAGAAGTTCTTTTGCTTCTTGAATTGCCACGTCTGGCGATGAAGATACTGTTGTGGAGGAGAGGTAGAGTGCCGAGGACGACGGTGACTGATCGCGGAGGCGTGCTATCGTCGATGGAGTGGCACGAGAAACCCGTGACGAGAAGGCGGCAACGGGAGTAGAGCTGAGCAATACCAAGCAACACAGGAAGAATCTCGTCATGATTGTTTGCGGGTGGGAGATAGAGCAGGATAGGTCGAGGTGGAGTGATGATACTAAATATTCATTTTGGACCATCGACCATCGTTTCGAACTCAAACCAAAAAGACAAAAGATTTGTTGATGTTGTGTGCCAAAAAAGATACGCCGCGGAAAAACTCGTATGGATTCCTACAGATGGGTGCTGTGTAGATACGTGGCCGAGGAGAATGAATCTGTGAAACTGACGCGATGGTGAAGCCAAAGACGAAGATGTAGAAGATTATGGTGCAGGCGATGATGGTGCGATGGTACACAATGGTAGATACTCCTAGATAATAGATAGGATATCGTAGACGACGTGAAGCCCATAATAGTATTACCAAAGGTAGATACCATCATGAAAGGCTTCTATTCGGCCGTAGCAGTTGGATTGGTCTGCCTACCCTTAGAGACGGCGGGCTTTGCTCCGACCCATTCTGTTACTGTGCGGACGACGAGGAGGGGTGAACTTCCATACATCAACAATATTGCTATCGCTTCATTCAATGACATCTCATCTCCTAGAGTCAAACCCGTGCACACTGTCAAAGCAAAGAAGTTTGGAGCTGATGATTCCACCAGCGATTCACCTACCATCAACATAAATCTACCATATGCTCTAGCCTACATTCTCTTTTTAGCATTTGCATACATGAAACAAGCAGGTGAAACGGAGAGAGCGTCCATGGAAATACTACAACAATACATTGCCAATCCACTCAATCCTGGTTTCAACGAACTTTTCATTACAGTCTTCAACTTGCTCGGGTTATATGCTGCTCCATTAGCATGCTTGCTAATGCCTGGCGCAAGAGGTCAAAAGCTTCCTGCAACTCCATTCCTTCTAGGCTCCATGTTTGGTGGGTATGGTGTGTTGGGGATGTATACCAGTACACGAAAACAAAATCCGTCACCAGTAACTAAATCGAAGCTCGGATGGTTCACGGCAAACGTCTTGGAGAACAAGGTGTTCAATTACTTCATTTTGGCATTAGTTTCATCCGCTTACATTACTTCTGGAGCTGCAGCGGCATTCATTTCCAATCCTGGAGAATTGATTCAAGGATACATGGATCTATTTGCCGAAGGCTCTGCAATTGTCTCGGCTTCTTCTTTAGATTTTGTTATATTGACATTGTCGGCAGCATCATTCATACCGGAAGACCTGTCTCGGAGAGGATACAAAGGAGATTTGGCACCGGAATTGATTGCGTTGCTCACTCTCCTCTTGCCTGGTGTGGGAGTTGCCTTGTATTGTGCACTTCGTCCTAGTTTGGATGAGGAATGAGAAATGAGATGAAAATCAATATACCTGATGCAGATTTTCTCTGAAACAACAACCACTCCTATCATGTCTGCAGAAGAGGGTCAGCGGGGAAGCGCAAGGTTGAATGATCTCTACTGAAATTATTTAAGAGAGGAAGTGCTGTACAAAATCCAAGCGTAATAAGCGATCAGGTATTATAAATTATTACTGAATCGATTACGCTCTCGAAATAATTCGCAGCTACGAACATTTACCTTTCAACAACGATGTTCATGATGGATCTCGCTGGTGCGGGTGAACCTGGCGGCCACCTGCTGCAGCGATGGCAGCCTGCTGTTGTGCTGCCGCAGCAGCCGCCTGCTGTTGAGCAAGGAGAGCTTGCTGTTGCTTGCTCGCAGCACTTAAAGTCTTCAGCTCCGTGATAATGTTGGCGCATAGTGTCATGAACGAAAAGGCATCCCCAGTCATTTTCTGAAAGTCGAGAAGGTAAATGCTTTGTTGCACCTTGTACAGTGTAAGCCCAATCTTGATGCAATATTCCTTTGTGCTGAGATCCGGAACCGCAATAGCGTCATTTGTCCCTATGCACTTCGTCTTGTTATCATTTTCATACTGCTTTCCATCGTCGTCAATATTCATTTCGTTCCCCCCACCTCCTGTGTCCCACGCGTTTTCAGGTAATTCCCCCCCCTCCATGGGCATTGCAAACTGCCGTCTCAAGCTCTCCCGAGGCATGTTCGGTCTCCACCTGCATTTGATGCGATATGATGATAGCTGAAGCCATTCACAACCGAGTGCCATCAAGGCTTTGTAAACCTCCGTCATTACATGCGCAGGATCCTTCTTACTTTGAATTCCCAGGTACCACCGACGATTTCTGCGTCCATGCTGATGCTGTGCAATCATTCCGATATTCCCCGGGATAGACGATTGCATCTGTACCACATGAGGACTGCTTTGATTACCTAGTGATGAAGGGATAGAGCTCGGGGGAGGAGTGTGTACTGCCCCTCCGCCAGGCCCCCCTCGCACAGCACCAGGTTGAAGCAACACCCTCGCAGCCTCCTCAGCCATCCGAGATTGACTTATTTGGGTGTGATGGGCTGAGGGGGAATTTGCATAACCACCACTTCCACCATAGCTACCCGTACCGCTCCCCATGCTACCGGGGTAACCCCCAGGTGTTGCCCCTCGCGAACCCCCCGGGCTAAAGGCTGGAGGGGTTGCGCTTGCCGCCTCCCGTATCGCCCTCGCCACCTCCATAACGCGAAGACGTGTGTGTTTGTGATCTAAAATTAGTTCGTAAGCAACGCGAAGGTCTCGTAGAATTTTCGGCGCCCCATCCTCGCGACTGTCCTCAAGTGATGCTGCGCTCTCAACAAGTTCTCGTGTAATTAAGGGATAGGTCGGCTGATTTTGAGGGACGCTGCTAGGCAGACCATTCATAATGGCTCCATTTAGAAGATGCTGGTATGCCTTATGAAACGGAAGCTTCATCACTTCATCAATAACGGCAGGGTCGACGACGCGCTCTTGCTTCTCTATCAATTCAGGTGGGTGGCGTAAGTAGGGTGGCAACTTATGTTGAAACCAGGGATGAAGGCGTATTTCAGGGATGGTAATTCGTTTCATGGGATCTACTTCCAGCATGCGCGGTATCAAATTTCGTGCCAGCTGGGAAAGATGGGATGGTAGACTGTACATGCCGCTCTTGATCTTCTTGAATAAATTAGGGATTGATTCATCATCGAACGGGAGAGATCCGCACAGCAACGCGTATAGAATGACTCCGCATGACCAGACATCAACCTCTGGACCGGCGTAGAGGTGGCCACTGATAACTTCAGGGGCGGCATAGTTGGGAGATCCACAAGATGTGCGAAGAAAGTCTCCGTCCCTCATCAAGTTAGATAGACCAAAATCCGCAATTTTTATGTTCAAGTTGGAATCAAGTAGTAAATTCTCCGGCTTCAAGTCCCGATGAACAATTTTTTGGAAGTGACAATACTCTACTCCCGAAATAATTTGATGAAAGAAATTCCTGGCTTCATCGGCTGCTAATCGCCCTTTCGAAACGATATAGTCAAACAATTCTCCTCCAGAAACATATTCGTTCACGAGGAATATATCTGTTGGGGTGTCGATAACTTCATACAGACGGATGATGTGGGGGTGCGTGCATAGATGTAGGATATTTATTTCCCTCTGAACCTTTTCCTCCATTCCAAGCTGCTTAATCTTGGCTTTATTAAGGATCTTTACGGCAACTTTGTGGCCGGTGATCGCGTGCGTAGCAAGTTTGACCTGTTAAATTAATTGGATAAGGTGAAAAAAATATTGTCAGTCTCAAATAACGATTTGCAATGAACAAATAAGTCTGCTGACCCGCGCTCAACATGAAAAAAATGATATCAATAATGCATATTGAAATTTCACATTTGCATTCAAAGCGCATGAACATCAATGGCTGTGGGCGCCGAACTTTACGATGACACCACCGCCGCCGCCGCCAATATGAGGACAATAGGCGAATTCAAGCCGCGCGATGCTCCCCAAATCTCACCTTGCCAAAGGCACCGATCCCAAGGTTCTTCCCCAGAACATATTGCCCGATTTGGACTGGGGGCTGCTCCATGCTATTGGTCTATAACGGCGTCCTCCGATCGTCGCATTCACTTTCATAGAGACATAGAGGAAACAGTGGAGGTGAGAGCGGCGGCTTCAGCTTGCAATTTTTACATGTGTCGGATGGGGGCGGCACTGATGAGGCGGCGATGTTGGAAGTGTATCGCTGTAACATCGCTTTTGGATACACCGTTGCAGAGTATTGATTCCAGTGTAGATTTTCATCTCCCATGAAATTTCACTCCTTGGCGAGGAAAAGTGTCACAGGCGGACAGACAGTTCGGCACTTCGTTTGTTCCTCCATCTCTACGAGCATCGACGGACAGACTGTGTGCTTTCCGTCGACGGTGAAAACTTGGCTGCTATCTGCAATGCATATGCAATGCACCATGGCGACGATCACGGGTACCATAATATCGTTTGCTTTTGCAAGCAGAAGTATGTATCAACAAAAATGATGATAGTTAGGAATTATTATCTTGCCTGCCCATCATCTGCGGAGTAAGTAACGGTGAAAGGTTTGACGGTTGCGGATCTGCCCAACGGTATGCATATCTCCTCGAAAAATGCATCTTCCAATTGCGTCCACAAGCGAGGACGAAGGAGTAACATCTCATCAGATCCCATCGGAGCCGTACCATACTACGTGCCAAAGAAGTTTGGTGGGATGCAAGTGGGTGGATTGATGTGCAACGTGGTTGAAGGAAGACACTGACATGAAAGCGTGAACGCTTGATGCACGATTAGATATGGCACCCACCAAATCCAGACCAATCCAATTATTGGCAGACATCATTATTGAACTGGAGCAACCCAAGCTTGATGTAAATTGCTGCGCGTAGAACACCGGCATGATACGACAATTATTCGAAGCCGCTTCAATCATACCTTTTAATACCTCGACGATGTAACAGAGGCTGAATCGGCCTGAGAACGCATATCATTACTGTAGTAACCACCACGAGACCACTGCGATCCATTTGTGTACACACTCCCACCGACACTGCCTTCATCTCCGTGAGCGTAGTCAGGAAGAGGCGCGAAGCTGGGTAGTGGTACACCGGCACCACCAGCGTCATTGTAAGTGTAATCATAGCAAGGATCAAAACGTGAATCGGTCTGACGTCCCTTGCGGCGACCATGGCGTCCACCACCTCCGTTTTCAAATCCGGGTGCATTACGATACCGTTGGCCACGATCTTCCCAGCGACCATCCCATCCTCCACGGGCAAGCGCAGTGAAGGCGTAACGTTGGTCGCTTGATATGTTGCGGCGAGGACGTGCAAATGTCATGAATGACTGCTGCAGATTGTTCAAGGGTCCTTCGACAAGTGTCTCGTGCTCTTTGAAATGCAGCAAGAGCGCTGCCCAAAGTGGGTTTTTACTCAAGACACGTGGATTCCCAAGGAGAACCAACCCCAAACGAGCTCTGGTGAGGGCAACGTTGAGACGACGAGGGTCCGAGAGAAATCCGATTCCCTGAGTTTCACTCGAACGGACACATGAAACCAGAATAATCTCCTTCTCGCGACCTTGGAATGCATCAACAGAGTTCACTTCAATGGCTTCGTAGACAGATGCTGCCAGTGGTCCAGATCGACGCATGTGTTCCTGGACATACTTCTTTTGACCATCATACGGAGTGATACACCCAATTTGAGACGGTTCGACCCCCATTTTGAGCAAGTGCGTGACAATTTTTTCAACGTAGGAAGCTTCAGTGCGATTGAGGTAGGAGGTACCGGATGCCGAAATCTCCTCCATACCAGCAATACTCCAGAAAAACATGGGCTTGCTTTTAATAGGCCAAGGGAACTCATCTTTCCCAGTGTATCCAGGCATGTGACGCAACTGACGGTCAGACTCGGTAACTCCATTCTGCAAACTTCCTTCGTAGAACATGTTGGAGGGAAATTCCGAAAGAATGGGGTGCATACGATACTGAACTTGAAGCCGAATGGGACGAATGCCGATGAGAACAAGACGCTCAAACATGCTCTGGGTAAGGCCGGCTTTTGCTGCTGCTTTGCACATAACTACAGGGCCAAGCTGGCAGTGGTCACCTAATTGGGTAAAGTAAATGTTCACATACCATGTTCGATTAGAAGAGGTTACGAGTCATTCGGAATGAAAACAGAAAAATAATCATCTCACCTACGAAGACGATTTGCTTCGCTCCCATAGAAAGTGGAATCAACGCCTCTGCTTCAATCGCCTGAGTAGCCTCATCAATGACTACTTGACGGAAACGGAAATTCTTGAGCCGTGGATCCCCAGCACCGACACAAGTGCAACAAATGACATCGGCTGCCTGCAATATCTCTCGTTCAGTACGGTTGCGAAGTGCCGTATATTTCTTCTGATCACGTTCGGTTAGTTCACCTACTTCATTCTTGAGACATTGGAGTTTATTAAACTCATCCCCAGCAGCCAAGGGTGTCATGATATGAAGACAAAGGTGGTCTACGGAACTCGACGTTGCCTCGCGAGTCTTCGATGCGAGACGGACAACTCGCAATCCAGTTGCTGCAATTTTTTCTGTCAGTTGATCCACAGCAACATTCGAAGGAGCAGTCACAAGGACCTGCCCCATATTCTGTCTTGTGAGGTGATACACCAGTGTCGCGCATGTCACGGTTTTGCCTGATCAGAATGATTTTTTGGTGATGCACCACGGTTGAGATGTATTAACAACCTTGAGCCAATTAACAAAAACAAACAGTAACAACGCACCTGTCCCTGGAGGGCCCTGGATCAAACTCATCGGGCGCTGAAGGACTGCTGCAACTGCCTGAACTTGACTTTCATTTAGTGGTGGAAGACCCGGGGCTGTGAAGTCATCGGAATCAGGAAGTTTGGGGTTGGCAATGAGCTGTTCTTCCACGGGATGGCCCAAGAGTTTGTGGTAGATGTACCCAGTGACACTCGTATCATCAATGGCAAATGTCTTTAGAGCATTCTGCATCCGATCAAACGACGTAGATTTCCAAATAAAAGAAACAATGTAGTCATCTGTGATTTGTTCGGGAACCTTCTGCCTGGCTTTTGCCTTTCCATCGCCGCCTCCACCCTTCTTGCCATTCCTCCGTGCGCCGCCACCTCCCTTGTGGCCCCCCGCAGCAACCGAGGGTTTCAATTCAAGTTCTACCTCACCATCAATGATATTTTTGATGTATCCAACCCCCTCCCATGGAGAACCATGCAAAAACTCAGCACCGGTGCCCAGTTTAATCCGAAGTTCATCACCCACCACTACACGGCTCAATTCGGCAGAATGCCGTCCACTGAAAGTAAAAGTCGCAACATTCCGTCCGGTCAAGCTCTTCTCCCACCGTACAGAAATGGACTCCTCCGCCAAACTTTCCTTCATTTGCTTATCATAATCCGCCTCCATCTTCACTAATGGTGCCAGAACATTCTGGTAGTGATACCCATCCTCGTAGTGAAGCAGCGTTGGGGATACCTCCGTTTCATCAATGGCATCGGGTCGATCGAGGTCGGCAAAGGTTGCATCGGGCTCCGTTTTCCACAGTTCTTCAAGTTTGTTGATTTGATCCTGTGATATTTCACGTGCCCGTATTTGGAGTTTGTCCGATGGGACCTACATTGAAAATCAGCAACAACAATTTCAGATGTTTGACTGGATAGAGATGAATCAATAATCAATAATCNACCTACATTGAAAATCAGCAACAACAATTTCAGATGTTTGACTGGATAGAGATGAATCAATAATCAATAAACTGGCAACAATAAAAAAGACCTTACCTTCACAAGCCAAGGGAGGAATTTGCGATCCTGGACCAAAGGATGCCATTGGCTCAATTCCCAATCCATATCTTTCAACGCCGGGACCGTCTCGACACACACTCGACAAAGCAATACTACCACACTACTCGCATTGGCCGGTACAAACCCCAATACGAAACAATTCTTACTAGCACAATTGTAACATTCCAGCACTGTATCTCCCAATGGACTTTCGGGATGGAGTTGCACCTGACTGGATCGAGAACGAACTAAATGATGGACTAAGTGGGATCCCCCGCCGCCGGCACCGACGGCATTACAGAACCATTTGTTCGAGTCGACACATCGCGCTACAGATGCCGGGTCGTGTATACCACAGTATCGACATGCGTAGGGGGGGAGATTGGTTTCGTCGTAATGATCGATGTAGCCTCCATCGTCGGTTAGGACAGATTCGTCATCGTCGTCGTCGCCAAAGGAGGTTGTCCCACCAGCGGTGCCGGTAGCGCCGTCTTCATCAGCTTCAACAGAATCGTCGTCAGAGGCGACATCGTCGTCGTCATCGCTAGACAGTCCCTCCTCGATCTCTTCTTCGTCCTCCTCTGGTTCATTGGCTGTCTCGTCGTCTTCCGCGACGGCGGCAATCGGACCTTGTTCGTCCGCCATGGTCACGCTCTTCTCTTTTTCCACTTTGCTTTTGAGTTGACTGGTCGACAGCAGAACAATATTTTGGCGGGAAGAGAAGATCCTTCCAAATTATTTTCTTGGCGGGAAGGTTGAATCTGTTTGCGGCGAGGAAGAGAACGTCCACGTGGAGGACAGCCCGCCACACATTACCAAAGGTAGAGAGGATCCGGACAGACCACCCTCATTTTGGGCGGGAACGAGGATCGACGTGGAAGCTTGCGTACGTCCTCGTGGAAGAGTCACAGTCGTTGTCGGAACACAAGAGACAAGAGAGATCGTTTGATAATCACAGTTTCACAGCTCATTGTTTATTGCAGAATTGCCATCACTGCTCCTACTCCTCTTTTGCATCACTGCATTCACAAATGAATTGATTTCCTCCTCCAACAATTGACAATCATACAGTCCAGACTTGAGTTGATCTGGTAAATTCTCATCGCCTACTCGTGCTCCTAATATCGCTCCCAAAACTGCACCCCGATGTACATTCTCGCCTCCAATGTTGGCATTGTTAAGGAGTGCCTTCCAAATACCTTCAGTTTCGCTATTGAGATATGATGCTCTAGTGTATTTTCGCAGCATGTCAAGTGTTGGCGGTAGGGATTGTGAAAGGTAGCATGCACTGGGAAAATATAACACATGAGAGTTGCTTAGTGTTGAGCGTATGAAACAGTGACGTATGACATGAAATCGCGTTGACGTACCTCATTCGATCTTTGTCATTCGGTATTGGATTTCGGATTCCCAATTGACGGGCAGCTTCATTCAATGGTTGTTCCATATCATTATCCCCACGGTCCTTATTCGTTGGAAGAATCAATGCCGCAGATATAAGGTTTGCCCATATCTCACTCACTTTCGCCAAAAGGTTCGATGATCGAGTGACTGTTGCTGTCCTTGCAGTCGCATGTTGGATAGATCGCCTACACTCCTCACTCAGCTCAAGTCTATCGAAATTTCCAGCACTCGACAGTCGCCGTGCTGTTTCGGCAAGGGCCGTGATCGACGGTAAGACTAATCCATCGATTGCATCGACATTATGTCCATCATTATCTGGACAATCCTTTGGATCTTTTTTGTGAAAAATCATATTGGCAAGGAACATTCGATGGCAAGTAGACGCATATGTGTCATTGTGCGAACCTTTGGTGGTCATAAACTCGACGTAGGCTTTGCGAAAATGGTCCTCGTTGAACATTCCATTATTGGCCACTATACTCTTCATTAATACTCGTGCAAGTTGCATCTCCAACGTGTTCTCTCCCGCTTGCAATGTAGCATGGTAATGGATTGACTTGTTGGGGTTCCAATACTCTAATTTCCCATGGTTGATCACATCTCCAATTATGGTTATTGACTTTCCTCCAATGCTTCCGGATGATAATCGTCCTCCACCATTAGGATCCGACTTGTTTAGTATGGAACCAGGCAAATTGGTGACCGGTCGAGTATATCCCTCGATCCCACCTCTTCCATAATCGGATTGAATTTGAGGAAATCCACCGTAATACCAATGCGTCGGTGCCGCGAGGGCGTCACCGCTGAACATTCCCCATAGGGCGGACCTCAGACGAGATTCAAGCAGTTGTGATGTTGGAGACATCATGCTCATGGCGTTGCTTGCGGTAGGGTAAGCAAGCGCAGTGATGAATGGGAAGCAGAAAGCAAGGGATAGAATTACTACTACGGTGAATATCTTCTTTGCCATGGCGCCAGAGATTTTTGAGGTGGCCTTCGCGGCAGAAATCGGCAGGTTGCAGATTTGGCGATACTCTGTACAGTCGCTGAATCAACACTAC
>JALLBK010000061.1:0-90145 GCA_036940085.1 Discostella pseudostelligera
ACCCACTCGTCTTCCCGTCGCGGCGGGTATTTTACCCACTCGTCTTCCCGTCGCGGCCAAAACCACGTACTCAAAAGTTTTGCCTTCGCACATGGCCTGAGAGAGAGACAGACAAGAAGTAAAAAGTAATACACCTCATATCACCCACTGCCCATCGCCACATAGCAACGTTCTTATTGTCATGTCCGACAATAGTCTTCGCTGACCTATTTTGAGAATCCTTTGGACATACGAATGATGACTTACTAAAGGTATCGTTCGTCGCCTTCGCCATATCTTTAGTTGCAACAGTCACCATGGGACGAAAGAAGCAAAAGAAGGTCGTAGATCAGCCGTCTGAGCAACCGCAGGAACTATCATCGTCGCTTGTCCCACTGACGGCATCGGCAACGATGATGATGAGTCCGTCTTCGGGTGGACTCATTGGCACCGATGTTGATGCACCATCCGCACCACCCCCATCCGCCGCCGCCACTCTCGTCATCGACCATCCTCCCAGTGCTACCACCGATAATAATCTCCTTTCGACATCTGCAGCAACTACATCATCACAACAACAACAACAACAACAACAACAACAACAACAACAACATTTGATGTCAGGGATACAAATCAAATCAGCTTCCATGATATCAACCATCCCCCCAACAGAAAATTCAGGCACAGCAGCGGAAGATTTTTTGGGAAGTGTCAAACCCGCCTCTCAGTACGGATTGCACTCCCACTCCGGGGATTTGATTGAGGAAGATATTTATGTCAGTGAGGGGAGTGACGATTCTTCTTCTGATGATAATGATGATGATAATGATGATGAAGATGGTGAACCAAAAGAACAAATTGACGCAGCGGAAAAGAAGAGCAATAAACAAAGTAGTAGTAGCGGTGCAAATGCAGTGGAATTACTAATCACCACATCCAAAATGGGATTAATGCGACGGGGTGGCATCTCGTCATTGTTGGGTGCAACACCCATGAATCGAACGTGGGTTCGTAAAGCCGCCGCCGATAATGAGGGTGAGGAGAAAGATGGTGATGATGATGAAATGATGGACAAAGATTCTGATGACAAGCAAGAAGACAATACCAAAAAGGAACGATCGGAAGAGAATGATGAAGATGACGACGAAGAGGACGATGAAGATGAAGCCAATCTTGACCCATCGCAACGTCTTGCGTTGCAACAACGAAAGATTGAACGTGCCAAAATCCGTGCACGATACTTGGAATCCTCGGAAAATGCCGGTCGGGATCCCTGCCTCTTCTCCAAACGTACTGCATTTGATATACGCATGGATCAAATTGAGGATAAGCCATGGGACAAGGGTGGCGATGGTGGAGGTGGGGGTGCCGATATTACTGACTATTTCAACTATGGCATGACTGAGGAGGATTGGTTGGAATATTCCGAGCGTCAATTGGCAGTACGGCAAGAATTGACCGACGCCGCTCGGCAGAAACGATTACCTGATCCGGGCATTGTGAGTGTGGTACCACGAGCACCACGGATGCAGGGGGATAGAGTTGCCGTGCGGATTAAGAAGAAGAGGGCGGAGGAGGAGGAGGCGAAGGGGGGTGGTCGTCGGGGAGCTGAAGTGAAGAATGAGTTGGAAGAAGATGATGATGACGATGAAGAAGAGGAGGGCGCGGTAGAGCTTGGTGTCGAACTGGGTCCATTTAAGATTGCCAAAGAGGAAAGTGATGTTGGTGGTGGCGGCGATAAGAAGGAGGGGGGAGATGAGGTCGCTAAGGTGGGAATTGAATCAGCAGCACCACCTACCGATCCCAATAGTATATCCTCGTCGCCAGTTAAGCACGAAAAGGTCATTGGAGGAGCATGGGGAGCAGGGGCAGCCAAGGATTCTGTACTGCTTCGTCTCATTGCGGAACAACAATCTGGTGGTGTGCCGCCGGTACCTCCCACAGGCATGATGAACATGATGTCGCCGCCGCCGCACATGGGAGGCGGACCTCTTCCTCCGCCGTCGATGCCACCACATATGAGGAACATGATGTCTCAACCACCACCACCGCCACCTCCTCATCATCATAATTACAACAACCACCACCAGCAGCCTGACCAACAATGGCAGCAGGATGGATATCAGCAAAAACATTTCCAGAGACAGAGTGGGTACGGTGGAAATGTTGGTGTTACTGCAGATCATCAACAGCATCCTCAAATGATGTCACCACCACCACAACAACATCATCCTCATCATCACGGTGGAAGAGGTGGATATCAGCAACAGCAGGATAACTTCGGTAGAGGAGGAGGCTATCAACAACACATGCAGCATGATACTAATCCGTTCCATCAACAGCAACAGCAGCAGCAGCATATGCAACGTCCTCCACCTAATCAGTACCATCGAGGCGGACCTGGAAGGGGTGGACCTCCTCCTATGCAGCAAGGAAGAGGATGGGGTGCAGGTGGAGGTGGTGGTGGTGGTTACCGACCAGGCGGTCCTCCTGCACCACCACCCTGGGGTGGCCACGGTGCACCCCCGGTAAATTCGGGACCACCAAACAATGACATGAGCAGGCTACCTCCACCTCAGCATGGCATGAATAGCTGGGATCAAGGTCAGAAACGACCCAGAACGGATCATGGTGGTGATCCAAGAGGAGATGCAAGGCGTGGACGTTGGTAAGTGTACCGCCAGAGGGTTACGCAGTAAACTTGAGAGCGGCTTCGGGTTTTTTGACCTATGCTGCTTTTACAATCAATTTCAGCGGTGATGTATCCACTTGCGGCACACAATTATCGATTGAGAGATGAGCTGAAATGCATCACCCGGTGAGGGCAGACCCTGTCCTCTTTCGGTTGATGGGAGCGGTGGCGCTGTGGAAGATAATCCACGGCATTAACGATAAATAATGGAAACAGTACACTCGAGGCTACGATATCTCTAGCACAGAATATTTCATAATGGCCAATTTTGCCATTGTATGTAGAGAGCAATGTTTATCATGGTGACCTTTCCTATTCATTGTTGCAATGGAAAAATCCAACGCCTTCGTACTCAACAAGCGGAATAAGGACACCAAAGGGATCATAATTGTACTCGTGAATGTCATCATCAAATACGATGTTCCTTCGTCGAGTTTCATAAAAGTCAACACCAACTGGGGACCCACCGAACGTCGGTGCGCTAATTAGAAATGTGGTGTTGTCTTCAACTCCAATACCACTAAATGCAATGTTCCAAAATGCATGATAATCTCCTCCGTCAAAGATTGTCTCATTCATATCTGGTGAAAAGATATCGCCTGAAGGAGCACCAATATTCATCAGTTGAGATTAATAAACCATCAGATGAATAGACTTGTAACTTACCATACCATCGTCTACCAGTGTAATGCAAAGTAAGAGTGTAGTTTTCCAATAGCTCTTCAAATTCGCGTTGTCTATTTTTGTAGTTCTGCTCAAAGAAATCGTCGTCCTCAAAAGAATCAGGCTCATGGTGCTTATGCTGCGGTAAATCTGCAACTTCATCTGAAGTTGTAGAATTAGGATATTCAATGCTAAAGTACTCTTCATCAATTTCCTGATAACCAAGCCGAAGGAGACCGTAAGGCATCCCGGTCATGCTGCGAATCCACATCGGCCTACCATACGATTCCAAAAATTGGCCATTGTCGTCAAGCGAACGACGGAGTAATTGGAGCGTAGTGTTGACATCCTTTTCAGCTGTAGAGAGTAAGTATGTTGGAAATTAAGTTGTGAAATAAAACCCATAAGCAGAGTGCTAACGATGAGCAAGAGAGAAATCAATAGTCAACCACTCACATCGTACCACATCGCAAGGTTTCGCGAATTGACACAACGCTCCGAAATACCGCTCATTACAATAGCAATCTCCGTCAAAGCATTGGCCGTTGTAGTTGCAGTCTGCTTCGTCGTTGCATTGGTTACATTCGATTGAGACAGCTGCTTGAGACTCAATGAGTCCCTTCCATACAAACCACTGTGCGTCTGTGCCTACTGAAATGATATCGTATGAATCTGTTGTTTGCGACTTCATCAACCACGAGCATGGATTCTGCCATGAAAAGTAAGAGACAGTCAGCAGCAATGTGAAATCTGGACATGCAAGAAAAGAAGAGAAAATGCAGTACCTACCTCGTTGTCGACTTCAAGTGACGTTCGGATATTTTCATGTTTAAACACCCATGCCTTAATATCCTGACAGTAGGCTATTTGAGCGGGGACAACATGCTCAAACTCTCCTCCACGCTCTTTGTTCCGTTCGATGTACCTCGGTCTACCATCGTGAGTACCTATGAAATCGACGCGGTTCACGGTCAATGAACACCATCAAACAAACAAATCCACAACTGCATTGACTGGCCTCACCATCCTCTTCATAAATTCCATTAAAGTGGGAATAGATGAGAAGTCTCCTCTCCGGAATCCCGTCCTCTTCAAGTGTCACGTATGCATCCTCCCATAATTCGTCCCCAAATGCAACCAAAATCTTGGTACAACGGTAGCTGCCCTCTTGTTGCTTTATTGTCAAGTATGTTAAATAAATGATGCCCAAACAGACATTGAAAGAGTACACAAATCGGATAAAGCGCTTCACCCACTTCCTGAAGATATGGGTGTCCTTACTACTCTCGATGCAAGGCAAATCCTCCGTTGCACGCCGTAGCTTGCGACCAAAGAATCCTGTATACAATTACAATGTTATATTGAATCAAGTAGTATCGCGATGTGATCAATAATCATCTCTAATGGTCGGGGAAAGGATGACAGTAGTATCCGATAAAACACTCACCTCTCTTGAACAATGCAAATAGAACATCATCAATATTCTCCACAAACTCCAATGCCAACACGTCGAAAAATATACCAAGCACAGAAGACTCTTGAACAACCACCAAGAAGAGACACACCAAAAATAGGTAACCCACGGCCAAACGTAGTAAAGATGAAAAGACAATCCGCTTCATGCTAAACTTTGTACCACCGGACAATTCCTGTTCGGCGCCCTTGCCGATAATTTCGAGACCAGTTGGTATTTCTACAGTTTTGGCATCATCAAGATATTATGCATATCGAAACGCGTGAGCAAACGATGCAGACGAGGAACGCAAATAAAGGGTTCTATGACGCACTCACCATCTTCCATCAGCACACCTGCAAAGCAGACGAAAAATTGAAATAATCACAACTCGTTAATGCAGGCACATTCGATTGTTGTTGCATTTGGATTTTTTTCATTCAATCATTTATTCATCTCCTACCAATCATAATTCCCAAATATTGTGCCATTCTCACTTCTGGCGGCAATCCCGCTGGTACTCCTAATGGATTTCCCGGTTTTCTATTCTGTAATTCATCCAACAGTACCAGTAGTAGGCACATGAGTGACAGTGCGTAGGCGAAAATACCCGCCTGGAAAGGAAGAGAAAATATGTCTGAGGTCATGAGGAGACTGTAGGTGCTTTCGGGTAGTTCGAATCTATCCATCATATTGTTGTTCGTGGTGTTGGCGCAAAGGGACGGCTGTAGTGCATCGGTTGCATCATTTGCGTATCCAATAGTAGCATCATTAGTTTCACTTCTTGGCAATAAGCCAACCTTTTCTATCAATTCATCACCTCCCCTGGACTGTGGATAATGACGATGCCGTCGCAACTCTAGTAGTTCGAGACGTTGGCGCAGTTCTTGTAACTCTTCGTCCCACGTGGATTGTTCATTAGTTGGAGTAGTAGTACTGGCGGCATCGGTGTCATCACAACCGTCGTCATCGCGATGGGCCAGTGAGACCGACGGCCTCATGACTGTTAGTTAGAGGTGAATGAACTCTTCGCCGTTGTTTCTGCAGGGGAAGGCAGGAGCGCCGCGGACATGAAGACGGAGATGAAGGAGGTCGATGGCGGCGGCAATGAAAATGATAAACTTAATAATAAGAAGACAAAAGTATGGGGCATGGTCTATTATGTGTTCGTCCTAGATTTGGCGGGAAACCTTCGTCTTTATGTCAGAAGCGTCTGTCTGACTCGGGAATTTGGGCATCTTGCATCTTCTTCCGTCAGCGACGGTCGGCGACGATGACGATGCATGACGGATGCTGGTGCTGGTGCACTTCCTCTTCGCCGCCATCGTCGACGTCGGTTGGTAGTCGTAGCCTGACATCCAGCAAGATGACACTACTCGTAGTAGCCCCATCGGCACTCTCCATGTTGTTATTGCTGGTAACTATTGCGTCTGTACAACCGTTTCAGCTTGCGCCTCCTCGTTTAACTTCGGCGGCGAGAACAACAACTCTCCGACATCCAGGACGAACAACATGTTTGGTGCCATCATTGCAATCGTCAACGAGACGAGATGACGGGGACGACTCAGCTACAGAAGAGTCGGCATACGATATAACTTCAAATTTATTCCCAGAGGATAGGAGAAGTCGAATGGAGTCTTCGTTTGCAAATTGTGAACGGTCTGAAATGAATGATCGACCACCTCCATCTTCCTCCCCAACTGCTGCATCTGCATCATCAGCACCTGCATCTACCACCACCAACACGGCCAAGAGAAAAATAGGGAGCACAGAAGATCGACATGCATCGGCTCTTTATCAAAAAATCATATCACAAAGAAAACAGTCATCTAGACAAACCAAATCCACAAACGCGGCCGGTGCGGCCTATTACGACATTACTCAATCCTCCTTTCCGGAAAATGATCAACAACGACGAAAATCATCATCGTTTGCACCTGAACAACTTTCGGAAATGGATGTTCGCAATCCTCGATGGAGCAAAACACCACCACGATCCGACAGAGAGGAGACTCGGCTGGATATTACGTCTGTATTTCCTAACGATCGTCCATCCCGACTGGTCAATACTGGCACGAAGAAGGAATGGACAACGTCTGGTTCATACAGTGACAGTAAAAAGCAACAATCGGACGAAGGGGGAAACAAAAATTCAGCATCACCGCCGTCTACTGGACGGAACAATGTCGAAGACGATGGCGCTTCCTTCGACATAACTCAACAACACTTTGGATCCGACCGGGCCTCCTTCAGTTTGCATGTCAATAGTGGTATGATGGAACGACGAGGCACTCACTCTGGACAGGTCACGCCTCGTTCATACATTGAGAGTTACAGGAATATTGCGCATAATTTTTCTTCGAATAGGGCGTCGTTGATGGGACATCCCCCACCGAGGAAGGTGGGTACAGGAGGAGAAGGAGATGGGGAAGTCTATCTCGATAAGCATCAATTTTCATCCAGTGTATCACCTGCATCGGTGTCCACATCGGTAACAACAACACCATCAAAAAGTACATCAAAAACAGCCACCAATGCAATGTGGCGAAAGGGAGATCCCATCACATCCCCATCGTTCTCATCAACCAAGAAGAATGAGGAGATATGTCTCGATACTCCTCGTGCCTTTGTCAAAAATCTTGATATGATTGCATCCACAAAGCGCAGCGTCACAGAAGCAGACAAGTATCTCGACACAAATTCCTTCTCTTGGAATATCGATTCAACGAAACGAAAACTACCCATAGGGACGTCTCAACGACAACAACCCTATCTGGACAAACCACGCCCGTTCCAATCGAATGTAGATATGGTATCATCGAATTTCAGCGGTGCCAAATTTAAGCGCAGTAGTGATATTCCCCCGGAATTGAAGAATATCAAAGATTATTATGATATTACTACGGCGCCAATGCCAATGGTGGAGGATATGGCCGGGCGGGGTGGAGATCGTGGTAGTAGGCTGGATAATGATGATCCAGTCGATGTTACCAGGACACGATTCTCGACATTGGAACGCACTTCCTCGGTAATCAGAGATGGAAACATGAGAGCATCGAGAGCTTGGATAAACGACAGCGTCAGTTCTGATGAGAGGACAAACGGCAGTAGCAGAAATGAAGCAGCATCAATACAATATGAAGAAGAGGAGTATGATGACGATGAGCCAGGGCAATCATCACCCTTCGACGACGTAATGCATTGGCTTCTTACCCATCTACCAAATTTACAGGAGAAGGACGCCATTTCTTACTTCAATCACCTACTCGAGGATGGGTTTGACACTGTCGACATTTTGAAGGAACTTCTCGAGGAGGATTTGTACTTTATGAAGAAAGGCCATCGCAGGGCAATGTTGCGAAGTATTAGCAGTATTAGCGACGTGTCAAGGGAAGGAGAAGAAGATGTAGGTGGTGTCACCACTGCCGAAGGAGAAGATGAAGATGAAAGCATTGTTGATGAGATGAGTCGAATACGCGACATTTCGGAATCAATGACGATGAATTCTGATACAACGGAGGGACCAAGTGTTAAACTGGAAGCAGGGGAGAAAGAGGTAGCGGTTGATACCCCGAAGAGATCTTCCGACCCAGTAGCGAAAGAGGAGGAATCTGTAGAGAAAAAGATCGATGATATATGAGGTGATGCACTCAAGATACAGCAATAATCAATAAAACTGGAGTTAATTATTCGCTTATCTCTCTGTGATACTCCAGTCTTATTCACGGCTCCTCACCATCCACTAGCATAATATCCGTGGCGCTCCTCTGAATGCTGTTTTCAATATCGCCATTACTAGTAGTACCTTTTTTCCCTCTCTTCGTTCTCTTTCGCGCCTTTTTAGCATTCTCTGTTTCAGTATCATTGTTGACATTTGCAGGATTGGAAGCACTCGCCGAGGAGAGTGCTGCGGAAGTTCTTGGCTTGCGTTTATTCGTCGTGTCGACAATTGTAGATGATCCTGGTTCGAATCCGAGAATTTTCTCGATTTGTGCCGTCGCTGACTTTACGCCCTCGATGTTGCCTGATATGATAAACTTCGTTGCAATTCTGATGGCTTTGCGTTTGTTTGCATCGTATTACAAGCACATCAAATGGGTTAGGTCGAGATATTTTCTCAAATCTCAACACAATTACTTACCTTGAGGATCATTGATGCTCCTGCTAGCAACAACTGCTCCTCCGTTCTCTTCCTCCGCATCATCTGCATCATCATCATCCAGATCTTCTCCATCTTCGTCTTTTTCATCATCATTAACCACTTTATTCCCACTAAGAACTGCACCATCGATGCCGACGTTACCATCAAAACGCAGCTTCTTCCGACGTATAATCGTGTTTGTCTTACGTTGGATCTTTCGTATCCTTCCGTTATTTAAGATGTTGGAGGAAAGTTTGGAGAAAGGTTCCCATATTTTGATGACGACGGCTTCGGCTGTGGAGTTGTTGTTGGTGACGGCAGCAGTTGCCATCGTGGTTATTTTGTCACCATCGTCCATCTTCGTACCGGAGACGATGTTGGCAATGACATTATCCTGATCGTTGGAGGTGGTAGGAACAGTGAGCGATTGTTCAAGATCATCGTCTTCCACAAGGGCAGCGTCTGATGTCATCTTCTTCTTCTCGTCGACGGAAATTCTTCGTCCCGTTGGCACCCAACGTTCTTCTCCTGTTACGATGCCGAGCATCTTTGCTAGACATTGTTCAACCATGTCTATATTGTCACCCTCGAGTTGTATGATGTTTGATGGCGCCGTTGATGATGTTGCACTACTACCACCGCCACTACCAGCAAGTTGTTGTTGTTGCTGCGACTTGTGCTGTGCTTGTGATGACGGCACCATCGAATTCTTCCCACTCCTATCTGAAGATGACGGTGGTGGTGGAATCATAATTCGTGTTTCGTAAGTAGCACTCAATGCGGCAATGGTGAGACCTTCCTGTCCCACAAGTAGATTGTGTTTGGACCAGTGTATCGGCACATCAAGGACAATTCCGTCATGCATGCAGCTAGCAGCACTTAAGTTGTTGCCACCATTGCTGTTGTTGTTGGTACTATCGGCAACAAGCAAGGGTATGATCTGTCGTACCGCTGCAAATGCCCCCACTGGATCGCCTCGTATGATAACCGGGGTCCAATTGTCATTATTATCAGAACCGTCATAGTGTTGACCAAAGTTGTCATCAATATTGCCGTGATACGACGGATCGTTCCATGCAGTAGCAATGTCGCTACCAGTGCTACTGCCACCCAGGGATGTCGACCCAAACAACAATGAATCACCACCATTATTTCCACTTCCAACCACACCTCCAATACCACTACCTCCACCTCCACCGAAACCAGCACCAACACCAGCACCAAAATAACTAGCATTATTGCCACCCAGAACATTAATCCTCACAGAACCAGTATGTCCCAAACTTCGTTTCATCGCCTCTCGTTGGATATTTATTATAGTTCGTCCACCACGTCCAATTATTGCCCCGACAGATGTGGGTGGGACGTAGAGAGCCAATTGGATTTGTTGGGTGGGATGGGAGATGGAGGAATTGCGGAGTTTGGCTAATAGTTGTTGGGTTGTTAAACTGGTGTTGTTGGTAGTGGTAGCTGATGCGATTGCTGTTGATTTTGTAGCTGGTAAAGGCGATGATGCTGTGGAGGAAGAGGAGAGCTTGCCTTCACCCACTGATGTGCTACCACCGCCGCCACCGGTGTTGCGAGGATAGTGAGGTTGGCCACGGCCACGAAAGTGAGTTCTACCTGCCATGATAATTCACTCTCTCGCTCACTGCTGAATACAAGCTGAGCCCCGTCTACCTAGCAGGGGTTGCGACGGTGTGGCTGCCACTGACACCGATGAGTAGTACTCCTAGTGTTTATGGTTTGGCTGATCGAAGATACGGTTGATGTTGCTGGTTCATGCTTTAATGTAGAACCTAACCTAATACTTATGGTTTGATGGTGGTGGTGATGGTGAATGGTTGGCGGCAAAGAAAGATATGGGGCGACAATGGCGGAAGAAAGATGAGCGAGAATGCAGCGATAAAATGTGGCGAATGGCGGGAAGACTCGTGGCGACATGGCGACAATAAAATGGCGGGGTGTGGCGAGCTTCCACGTGTCCTTCTCTAGAGAAGCTCAACAATCAAGCACAGCAAGCAACACCAACACCAACACTCGAACCATGACCATGTTATCCACCGCTACCGCCGCCCTATCCCTCCTCCGACGGCCAGTGGCCCGACTTTTACCATCATCATCGACATCGTTGGCGTCCGTCATCTCGGATAAGGTGGCGACGATGGCTATGTCAACAGCAGCGCCGCCGACGACCGCGGCGGAACTTCCAGAATCGGTTTTGTCCGGGGAGGACAAATCGCTCAATCGTCTCACGAGGACTGAGAGCATGGTAAGAACTGGTGTCTCTCATTTTCGGGTGTTTTCGTACTCTCTCTATCTTCGTTTGATCGACGTGAGATCACCCGATCAATTATTCTTTTGGCATTATCGTTTATCTCAAATCTCAACCCTCCCTCCCTGACTTCTTTTCCGTCACATACAACTGCCTTACTACAATTTGCCTCGTGACGAATCAATCTTCATATGCTGCTCTACGAAAAATAAATCAAATATATAATAGTATAAATTGGGCAAACATCGTTCCAACGCACTTGAACTCATCAATAAAGTCCCACCCATTGAAGTTTCGGGAGATATGGCCATTTGTGACGGCGGGGGCGGTGCGTTGGGTCATCCTGTAGAGTACATCAAGGTGGGAAATCGGGGAGGTGCGGCAGTATCATGCATTTATTGTGGATTGAGATACAAACAGAAGGATGATGGTCATCATCATTGAAATTAGAGATGCGTGCAGTTGGGGGAAAGACGTGAGATTCGACGAGAGCGTAATAATTAATATGGGGGTCAGAGTGATGTGAATAATTAGATTAGCATTATAAAAACTGTGTACCAAAACATGTATTGCAATCGTCCTGCAATGAATGTGCTCACACTGGAACTTGAGTGCCCGTGAGAAGGCAGGATGTCATCAAATAATGAAGGGGATTCTTCACATCGTCGGTGTGTATCATGTAGAGGTAATAAAATATTGAGGTATCAGCAATCGCCGTCAACCACCGCTAGATAATTCGACAACGAATCAGTTAGACTACACTCATCGTGTAGATACTCCAACTTTTGCAGAGACTTGACCTGAATTGTATGCCAAGGATTGAGAGGATCAAGGAGAACGGATTGCATATCACTATCGTTTGTTTCTTCTTGGCTGAACATCAAGGCTGACGCGATGCACCTGGCCTGTTTTACATTTGATTCATCACATAGTTCATCGACTTGGCTCGATTGAGAAAGGGCCAGACAAGCAAGAAGGAGGTTTGTCATCTCCCCTCGTCGTTCTTCGGAGGATGGGAGTCGAACACCATCGTGTGCATTAGGCAAGCTCAAAGCATTGCTCCGCGAGAGAGAGTCGTAGTCATGACCGTAGCGCCGTCGTTTTGAAAAGGGCTCACCGTTGTCTTCGACAGTATTGGTAAACTGTGCTCGATCCGCTGCGATTTCAAGTAGAAACCTGGCCTTTCCGGTGGTGGTACTGCGGGAGTTCATGGCACGCAGTAACGCAACTGCAATAATGTCATCCTCATCACCTGCATTCGGTAGACATGGTAGAATTGTTCCCTTGCCAAAGGTACCATGACAAAGACAGATAAGTATATCATCGACTTGAATACTCATGTTCTCAATTTCACGATTTGAGCTGCCCCTCTCCCATGCCCGTTGCAAAATCAGAATGGCATCGTGCCAACAAGTGACGGTAAATCTCGCATAGGAGGATACGAGCGGATGGAAGATTACATGAATTCCTGGATCGGGTTCCAAATTCAATTTTTCCATAGCCTCGGTAGTGTGAGTGATCATGATCAAATGACGGAGGGTGTCGTGCAATTCGACCATAATTTTTTCTACAGCACCTTCCACAATGATACCATTGTTCTTTTCACTTTCGGCAATGATTCGGCTAGTGATCAACTCTGCATTTTCCATTAATTGCAAGGACGATTGAATTATAGCGATGTGATACCGCACAATCAACGTGTGCACGTCATGCGCCTCGTCATCAGTTAACCGAGGTGTCATGAACTCATCAAGACTGTCAGCCCATGCATCGAACAGTCCGATTGTATCGTTGGTGCATTCAACCTCTTCACGAACGATATGGGTGAAATATTCCAAAAGGTAGCCAATGAAATATCCAATCTGAGTCGATGCTTCGGTAGCACAGCAATCACCACCGTTATCCTCGTCATCGATGTCACAGAGGTATCGATAGATGAGAACATGGATCAAACGAAGCGTTTCCTTGGAGGAAAGACAAGATAGCAGTGATTGGTATGCACCTCCATCCACCTCGTCGTCGTTATCACCCTCTTGCTGCTCACGCTCATATATCGAACGATCAATCTGGCGCTCCTCCAGTAGACTATTCAATAGCCCAAGAATCGGATCAAGCATGTTGATGTCAGTATTGTTTGATGATGTATTATTAGAAAATTGAACAACTTCTTCCAGCAAGTCATGAATGTGCTCCTCTTCTATTACTGGATGATGATTGTCCTCCATAGTACTATTGAAAGTGATTACTCGGAGATAGTATTTTCGAAGTATGGTCGAGGAGACGCATGCCGAATTGAAACATAGTTGTTCCATGGATGATGTGTAGTCTTCCTCCTCGTACGGATCGTAATGTAGATGTTGCTGTCGTGGAATATTGGTCGGATGTTGCAACATCAATTGTCGAGGAACTGAAGTCAGCAATGCCACGAGCAAGTCGACAATATCCTCCCCATGCTGTTCATCACTTTCATCATAATTATTGTCGCAATGTTGTTGCTGCTGCTGATAATGATGAAATACCGCCAATTCATAATTGGACACTGCATTTTCCACAATTGTTGCCATTTGTAGACGTTTCGTCTGCCATTCCTTCCGGTCGTCAACACCAACACCAATGCCACCACCAACTATGCCAATGCCACCATCAATGCCGGTATTCTCATTCTCGAGATGTGCAGCAAAGTAACTCTTTTTGCGACGGGAAGTCAATGCTGCGAGAGAGTCTGATGGGAGCGATCCGGATAGAGAGGAGGTGTATGTGCTGCATTCGGACGAGTTACCATTGCCGCCGCTGACAGCAGCAGTAGTCGTAGTTGCTGCTGCTTCGGCGGTGGCAGCGGCGCCTGCATGGTCGTCATTATCGATGGAGAGTGCGAGATAGATGGCATTGCGTAGGTCGAGAGTGGCCTCCTCCATGGTTTAGGTTGGTTCGTCAGCGTCGTCGATAGCGATACTGATACTGCCATGGCCGTCATTGTCATTGTCAATGCGGTCAAGTTCAAAGTCGCCGACCGCCGACGGACGGCGGCGCGGACGGCATGGCGGCTGCTGCAGAGTAGCTTTAAATAATTAAATACAATTCATGTACCCCTATTATCGAAAATCATTAGAGCCTCTCGATATTGGCATCTCACAATTAGAGATACCTAAATATACAATCTCTTGAGAATTTTGGCACAAATCTTGCTGGTAGCTTGCACTGTACTGGTCGGTCGCGCGTTCGCACCACACAAAAAGATGAAGGGGTGGAAGATGCAGCGATTTGGACGATAGGAGATAGGCGTGGTGGATGGCGAATGGCGAATGGCGATGGTGTGGAGAATGGTCCAACGAACCAATTCTATCCGGTGGCGGTGCCGATGGCAATGATGATCAATGATAATTGAGTAATACTAATACGGGCGTCATCATTATTTGAGATTTAGAGAGGAGCAGCGAGTGAAGATTTGTCGGTTGTTGGTTGGTTCAGCATCAACAATACCGTCTCTGCGGCATCATTTTGCGTAGGTTCAAAGACGGAGGTTTGTTCGACGACCATGTTTGGCTCTACATTTCCACGTCTACTAAACTACGGTGGCAGATCAACAAACCCCCAAGATGTGCATGCAACAACATCACCTACCATTCGTCCACACCAACACCAACGCAGCAATTTCAAGTCGGCACTGGAACACATTCCCGTACCCGAATCCTTCTACCGTGGTCTACATGTCTTCAAAGTCAATGCCAAGGGAAAATTAGAACCGGTCACACTCACTATATCTAATGATAAATTTATTATATCGGTATTGCCTCGTCCATTGAAGCTCGAACGGACTAGCAGCAATGGTGTCGGTGGTGGTATTGGTATCAGTGGACGAAGCAGTAGTTCTAGCAATAGTTTGATCCGTCCAGGTATACTCAGTCGGGGACGGAGCAATAATAATAGTATTGGATCTACCGCGGGTAGCATTGGGACATTGAATTCCGTTGATGGGATGGAGAGTATTACTGGTGGAGGGTTGGCATTGAATATTAATGGAACGGCTACCATTGATATTGGATCGATTGATCGGATACAGAGTGGTCAGAATACGTTGTTGTTTGAAAAGGCTCGGTGAGTTCATGTGATTTGCTTACCATTTTGCTTGGATTTGCTTGGAGTTTCATCTGATAAAAAATTCTCATACTCTTCACTTCCTTCTCGACATCTTTCCCTTCTCCTAATTTCAGACAACGGGACAAGAAGCAGACCATTGCCCAACGTACTCTCAGTGGCCTTCCACTGCTTGACGAAAGTCGATCCTTCTCTCTTATATTTCGAGGTGCCAAAACTTTGGACATTATGGTAGACGAAGGAGTGGATCGGGAGATGATATTATATGTACTAAACAGTATTGTTACGGAATATGGACGAGCAAAAACAAAAGTAGGCAATGAAGTTCTATTGCTGCGATATATTTGGAATGATGTCGATCGAGTACGTTCATTTCATCTTTGTTTTACTTTAATATGACGACGTTGGATGACACGTAACTTACATCATCATCTATTTCACTACCCATCACTCTTTCAGGACGATTCCAACACAATTAACGAAAAAGAAATGGGGGAAATGCTAAATCGAATCAACTTTCAAGTGGAGAAGAAAAATCACAGTGCGGTATATCAAACGTTTGCCAAGACATTGGGATTGTCCAAGGAACATCGAAAGGCTGGACTTACCTTTGATCAATGCGTTACATTGCTACACAAGACGAAACGAGATTCCTGGCAAGTCAAGCCGGTGAAGCAACTCTTTTATGATATTTTTGGGCAGTATATGAACAACAATAAAGTTCGGAAGAAGGTATCGGCGGAGTCATTTTTGAATAGATTCCTTCAGACAGTTCAAGGAGAAGAGGGTCGAACAATTGACGATGTGATGAAGATATTCTCGGGATTGCATGAATTGGAATTAGCCGATGTTGCCAATCACATTACACAACCGAATTATATTAGCCTGGAGCAATTTGAAGCGTACTTGGTAGGTGGTTATCAATACCATTAATGAATTTCTGTCTCCGTTTGCGATCTAACCACATTACTTTAATCTCTCACAGCTGAGTCGAGGAAACGATATATTCAACCCCGAGCGAGAGAAAATGAACAAAAGTTGTATGACAAAACCACTGTCGGAGTATTGGATAAATTCATCACACAACACCTACCTGACAGGCCATCAGCTAACTGGCCTATCGAGTGTTGAAATGTATTCTAAAGCATTGTACCGTGGATGCAGATGTATCGAGCTTGACATATGGGACGGCGGCAGGGACGAGTTGACAGGTAATCCGATTCCAGTAGTGTACCATGGTCACACTATGACGTCGAAGATATTGTTTGAGGATATCATCAAAGCTATTCAGGTATTCTTGATGCTCCATCCAAAGACGTACCCCTTGATTCTTTCACTGGAGAATCACTGTAGTGTTCCATTCCAGCAGATCATGGCCTCACAACTGAAATCGATATTAGGTGATCAGTTGTTTGTACCAGATGAGTCGGCACTCAAAGGACCGCTTCCGTCTCCACTTCAGTGAGTATCTATTGATGTCGTTCAATACTATCAATTTATGCTCGACAACTAATTGCTGCTCAATATATCAGTCTTCGTGGGAAGGTTTTGCTGAAAGGACGAAGGACAGTGGGAGCAAGCGACGACTATGAGTATGATAGCGATGCTGATGATGATTTGACTGAACTCCAGTCAGTTTGGACAGATAAAACAACCGTCACAGTAAGTCTTCGTAGACAGAGACCATACCGTTTCATTTCATGTCTCAGTATGTAATTGATTCGTTTCTCTTGTTTTATATTCCTTCTCTCAGGGCAAAACTCACAAGTCGGTGAAGATTGCACCAGAATTGACCAAACTGACTTTCTTACACGGAACAAAATTCCATACATGGGAAGAGAGCATGAGCTCCCTCCCTCATCACATGCATTCCTTCAGTGAATCCAGAGTGATGACTCTGTTTAAACGTAACCAACAACAAAAGTGGGTAATATACAACCAAACGCACATTTCTCGTGCATTTCCGTCGGGCACACGGATAGATTCAAGC
This sequence comes from Discostella pseudostelligera, assembly GCA_036940085.1. Taxonomy (NCBI): domain Eukaryota; phylum Bacillariophyta; class Thalassiosirophyceae; order Thalassiosirales; family Thalassiosiraceae; genus Discostella; species Discostella pseudostelligera. The sequence continues at coordinate 17,289 of JALLBK010000061.1, forward strand.
AATTTCAGCCCCATATTGGCTTGGTCGGCAGGCTGTCAAATGGCAGCGCTCAATATTCAAACTCCGGATGAGGCTCTCTTCGTCAACGGTGGCCGCTTTCGAGAGAACGGGGGCGTGGGATACGTGTTAAAGCCTTCAATATTAATGATGAAGGAAGAAATTGAACCGCGCTCGACCCATCTGAAAGTAAAGATCCTCAGCGGGTCATGTCTACCCAAGCCCAAGGGCCTCTCCTTTGGCGAATGCATCAATCCGTATGTAAAAATAACACTCTTCGACTGTCATGATGGGAAGGAGGTGTACTCAAGTCAAGCCACCAAGGCCGTCTTCAACAATGGTTTCTCTCCCATCTGGAATTTCGAGGATACGTTCCATCTCGACGTGAAAAACTCAAGTGTTGCAGTGATGCAATTCACAGTCTGGAATAAGAACTCCTTGCCCAAAGATGATGAGGTTATCGCTAGTGCAAGTGTGCCCATATCTTGCATGAGACAAGGTATTCGAAGTGTGCAATTGTTCGATGAGAACATGACAAGAAGTGGTGCCTTTGACTTTGCATCGTTGTTGGTCCTTGTAACAATTGAGCATAGTCAAGCGGAGATATAGTGACATAGATTATTGGGAGGTATGGTTGGTAGCTCTAGAGATAAGATCCAACAAATAATAAATAGTGCAGCCTCTGAACCTCAATATACCGATCGTTTACTAAATTATTGGAGTCGAATGTTATCTTAATTCGGACATTGTGTGCAATTTTCCCAGCCCGCCGCCCACCGAAACCCCTGCCCATTTCTTGACGTTCGCTTCAATGGCAAGATGATATACAACCCATTCATATTATGTCCAACCCTGTGAGTGCAGAAGAAAGGAGGGAGACTTCGGAATGTGCAACCAACGAACAAAAGAATATTCATCATCTATCTTAATAGTATCAAATCACCCTCTCCCTCTCTCATCCCAAATACTACCATTCATATCTATATATATAATAATATCAATGATTTTTCTTTAGAAATCCGCCAAATTCACACCAAACTTCTTGGCAGCAGCATCAATCCCTCCATACTTATTCACCGTCTTAATTCCCTTGGTACTCAATCTCAAACGAACCTGTCGTCCCAATTCATCCGAGAAGAATCGCTTCCAGTGCAAATTCACCTGTTGGACCTTGTGGACACGATGATGCGAAAAGGTAATGACGCGGGCCTTGCGGTTGGCGGTTTTACCGAGGAGGTCGCAGGCACGTTCGCGCATGACAAGGGTGGAGCGGGGTGAGGTGGTGGCGGAAGTGGGGGAAGAGCGGGTGATTTGGAGTGGTGTGCCGGTGAAGGCAGACGCGGTGGCAATTACCACGGCTAGTAAAAGAGCGACGATGGTGGATCTCATTGTTGTTGAATATTTCACCTAGTCTCGTATGGCCAGAGTGATGGAGGTGTAGAGTGTAGTAGCGGTCTTCGGCGCTGCGGCGGAAATGGCAAGTGGCGAATGGTGAACGAATATCAGTTGATGGCGTTCGGTGCTTCTGTGGTTGTGTGCGTCAGTGGTCGGATCGCGGCCAGACGTGGGTTTCGTATCTACACGTGGAAGGAGCATTCCTACTACTCCTACACGTGGATGCAAAGTGAGCCTCCAGGTGGAAGTAATGACGTCTACGATGTACAACCCCACACAAAGTCAACACGGGTCAACACCAACACCAGCCAACACCGACGAGCCGACGCCGACGACCATGACGGCCACCTCCGTACTAGCAGCCATCCTGTGCTCGATAGTGCTACTAGCGCTATCATCACAGCCTGTACAATGTTTCACATTCCATGCTGCTAGTGCAAAATCTAGTCGCAAGTCTGCTGCTACTGCTACTGCCGCCATCAATTCTTCGAGGTATGGTGCACCGCCACAACCTTGCAGCAGCTGCAGCTGCAGCCGGCGGTCACTATCGACAACACCAACAATAGGAAGGATGCAGTATCAATATCATCATCGTCATCACCACTCGTTGTCATCCCACAACATAATTCTTCACATGACTCGCGACAACAAGAATGATGAAATTACTAATGACAAAGCATCTCAACCATTTTCCTCAACCTCATCCAAAAACATTAAACTATTCGAACTGAATGATGCCTTCGAAGACGATGGTACCAATGTCGTCGGTACTAAATTCTTTGGTGGTAATTCCATCAAGGAGGAATTATATGTGCCCGAAGAAGAAGAGCGGGCATTGGAATTACAAAATGTCAAAGATGTGGAGTATAATCGATTTGAGGATGTGAATTCATTTGGGGATAGTGTGGCTCAGCGGGTAGGTATGGCTTGGCAAACTGCGATTAATCGAATTCTGTACAGTGAGGATAGCGGTGACGGTGATAGTGTTTCTAAGGTGGCGTCATGGAAGGAAGATGCTACCCTACAATGGGAAACTCCATTCTCTCAATCGAAGAATGGTGCTGGTGGTGATAGGTCTACTCCACTCACAGAACTTGCCAACTCGAAATCCTTTTACAATAAATTGGACGTGGCAATCCTTTCGGCCAACACTATCCAAACGCAGGGCACCAAAAGTGTTTTGGATGTCCGATGGGAGATTGGACTAGTATGGCCCAATTTTTGGGAATCACGGGCATTAATCACTGGCACATCGATGGTCACTGTGTCGAACGACGACGAGAACAACCGTATTGTGTTACTGAAGCAGGTGGATAGATTGGATGGTGGAACTCCGACAGATGTTGTGGGTGCACTCTCGTCACAGTTATCACCTCGATTTTGGGATATTTATCATATTGGGATGACACCGTCGGCGGAATTTAGTCCACGATACGACTCTCCGGTAATGTCATTATTTTCATCCCAATCGTCGCTCTTGTCCAAAGGCAAGAACAGCGGTAAGAATAAGGGCATATTCTCCAATTATCAGCTATCCTATCTCCCTCCTCGACTTGTCATAGAGCCATCTCTCATTGACACCAACGGTCGGGAAGCTAGGACAGCACAGGTATTGCCAAACCATGGATTTACTACTGCAATTAAGACAATGGGTCCAAATAAGGAAGAGTTTGTTCCAGTGAGTCCTATTGAAGTAAGCATATCGAAATTGGAGGACAATGGAGGCAGTTTGATTAAGTGGAGTGTACCCGTCCCTCCTGAGTTTGCATCCAATGCTGTATTGCCACTTCCGTTGATTGAGGATGAATTGGAAGATGAACCAAAGGACGCAATAATGAACACGAACGATGCCGTGACATCCAAATTCTCCTCTCCATACACATCGGGAAGATCGAACAACCCTCCACCATCACCACCACAATCACTATCAGTGAATTACTCCCTTCGAAGTTCTCGTTTTGTGGCCACTTTACCATATGCCGGAAATCCCCAAGATGAAGAGGTTACTCAACTACGACGACAGTTGTATCAACAGGTGGTAGAGAATGATGGATACACACCCAAATTAGACCCAGTAACGAACCGTCCTATCTTCTTCTTTTTGATGAATGGTGCCAAGGCATGTTTCACGAGAGGGGGTGGCTTAGGAATGGCAGTTTATGAGTGGAGGGCGGATTGGAGTAAGTCGAATGAGGTTGGGATTGAGTTGGAGTGTTGATTCAATAATTCGTAAGCTTGAATCGTACCATAAACCATGGGTCTCCACCACACTAGATTATTTTCCTTCCAATTGCGTCTTACTATGTATCAACTTAGAGTAGGCTTCTACGAATTATGAATGTGCCACAGCTCTTCAATAGTACGGAATAATTCGAAAGGGATTAACATATAAACTGTGCATGTCAAATCACCATGGACACCGTTTTCCAATCAAATGAAATAGACGTTCATTGTACGGATGATAAAAATGAACTAGCTCGTTCATCAATTCATCCGAAACGGCCAGTAGCGGATCCACATCCTCTTTAACGCTGGATGTTGATGATTCTTGTTGATGACGACGACGAGGGAAACCAAATTCCACCGGTGAAAATTTGTGGTCGTCGACGACTTTCTGCGACGACTTGGTAATAGTATCGTAGCCACGATGGCCACCAACATTGTACCGTCCAACATTGGTAACATTCGTAAAGTCAAATTTGGGCAATCCAAGGAATTTCGTTACGTCGTCCATGGACATACCCGGAGTCTCCGACAAGTCTTCGGTACAAACGACATGTATTCGCTTCACCTCCTCGGCCGCGGCATGAGAAAAGACTTCATACCACCACTCTAGCGGTAAGGCATACACGCCACGACCAATGAGTCTTTGGATTAATGGCCAATTCGGTAGCGCAAGAAATTTAGTAGGGTGTTTCACGGCCAGCTGTTTCCATTGAACACCAATCATCGACTTCGACTTGGCGTCGGCGTAACAAGCTTCATCTAAATGAATAAGGGGTGGAATATCCGACGAGAAGGCAGCGGAGGTGTGGTTATTCCGTCGCTGAATCGACTCATAGAAAAACGTATCCGATTCTTTCCCAAAGTCAGTATACGTCCAGCTTTCACCCCTACCACCGGATTTCAGACATTCCTTCAGCACATCTAATTCGGCAAAAGCCAACTCCTCAAACGAAAACAAATGATTCATTCGATAGTATGCATCGGTTTGCTTCCCAGGAATGCGTTTGCCAGAAATAGTCATGCCATAGCCAGCCCGAAGCTTCTTAATTGCCGGTTCCACGTAATTGTATTTGTACGATGACTTGGCACGTTCAACTGGATTTCGTACAATAGCAATAATTTTGGGCAAGGATCGGACATGTGCCTTCCATGCCTCTAGTCCTCGTTCACCTTCATCATCATCATCATTGCCACCATCATTCGGTAGAGACGACGAAGGTTTCCAATCCGATGACAATCGTTTCACAACCGCCTCCACCACCGAGGGGTAAGGCATGTAACCTGGACTCGCCTCTCCCGTCATCAATGCCCCCTTACTCAAAAAAGATTCAATCGTTGGGAAGTGACTATAATACCAAGATATTGGTATGGATTTGTGATATCGAAAATAGTCAATCTGTTTCTCCTTCGCGGGCAATATGCGTGGATGCCCAGTGAGGTAATGGTAGAGTGAAGATGTGCCACACTTGCCTTGACCAATAATTAGGAAGCTTGGCCGGCACAATCCTCCAAGTGAGTCCTCTACCGAGTAGGTTGTTGGACTATTCGACGGATATGTCCTTTTGTACGTTGGGTAAACTATTCTATTCCCATTTGCGGCGGAATCCGAGTTGGTTTCAAGTATCTGTGCCCAATCATCACTTCTGCTCTGCGATGGTTGTGCATTGTCGGCTGTCAAGGACGAGTAGGAACGCGGGTAACAAGGTCCCCAAGTTGAAAATTTATTCCACAATTCCGCCATATCATCATCATTCCCAATGTTGATGGTGGTTGGCGACGAAGAATTATTCGTCACAAGATGTTGATCTTGCTTGTTATTGACCATATACTGAGTTTGTTCAATTGCCGAACGTAATTCATCCCAATAGGGCAATGTACGTCTCCGTCCGAGCATTGTGTCATATTGAAAGTCGGTAGGACTGTAGGGGGGCTTAATGATCGACGGATTTGATAATGCAATACCATCTCTAGAGATACCCAACAGTGTCATGGAAGGGAAGCCAGGATATGATTGTTTGGAACTTCCCTTTTGCATTGTCCTTCGTTTGGTTTGACTGGTACTACTACTACTACTGCGCCGCTTGAGATCAGTAAACCAAAATCTCTGTTCACCACCACTTTCGCCTAACGTCCAAAGAGAGCAAACTGCCCCCAAGACCAGAGCAGCAATAAACAAGGATGAATCTACCTGTATTCTTGCTAGTAGAAACTCGCTTCTGTAACGACTTCTTCCATCTGGTTCCTCCTCTCGTAATAAGTCATTATGAAAGGTATCATCATTGACAGCACTGCCAGGAAGCAAAGTACTGCAACTACGGGGATGGTCGTAGATTGGAAAACCAACACTACCAGCAGTACTAATAACACCCGGCTCCTGAACTTCATCCTCATCATCCATGGAACTAATTGATGAATTGACACTATCATCATCTTCATCTATCGTTGATATGGACGATTCTAGTAGGGTGGACAGACAGGCTGTGCTGTGTTCGCCATCGCATTTATCTAGAAGGGGACGACGGATGGCGGCGGCGGCGTCGTTGGCAGAGTTGACGCTCACGACGGCTGCTGCGGGTTTGGAAAGAATCTTTCTCTCACTACCATCAACTCTACCAACTTGGTGATGATGGGCTGTCATCATCATCAATGTCAATTCGTCTGGGTGGCAATTTGTATCAAGGTCGTGTCGATCGATTGGCATGGTTGATCAGAGCGGCAAGCCGTAGAGAGTGTGACGTGCGATGTGAATTCGCTCCGGAAAGAAGTCAATGATGATGGATTCGACGGGATGTCTAGTGGCGTAGGAGAGACATCATACTTGTCGTAAATCTGTTTCCAAGAGTTCGAACACTCAAATGCAAAAGAGGCTATCTGGAGATCTTCAGAGCGATCGTCATGGTCATGGTCTATGAAGAAGATGGAATATGTTGTGGGTGGTTGGCATTGGCTTGGCGTCCGTCGACGACGATACGAGGCGTCACGTGTAAGAGTCAAGATCGAGATTCGCAAGCAGCAGCATCCAGATCCAGAGCAGCCGCAGCAGCAGGAGCTAAGTAGCAGCTTGCATGTGGTTTGTTGTTGTTCTTTCACCTCGATGATGTGAGAGATCGTAAGGTGAGGATATCGTGATGTGTCATGTGAAGCGGCGCACAAGAATGCTTCAATGTCATTAAGTAAAAAGTCTCACTTGAGATGGCATCTTAAATTGGGAGAAGGGAAGTTCCGCAAAAACATCAGTTTATTTAACATGTCAAGTGAAGATTCAAAAGATGTTATTTTTGTTGGGTAATTCCAACACCAACCTCAATCCCGCGCGGTCTGCCACCTGTCCGTGATGCCACTCCGTCCACCTGCTGCCCTCGCGCCAAAAACAGCAGGCACCTTCATTCCTCGATCAATTACGATATTCTATCATGCAATCTCACGCAATGCTCGATGCCGATTGATGAAGTGTTGATGCTATCAGAGAATTGATTGGAGAAGGAATATACTTCGAGACATACCTATGCAATGCGGTTTATCCAAAATTACATTGGTCGGAGCTTTTGGTGCGCATGTCTTTCTTTCTCGATTGACATACTTCATATGATATTGTTCAATCACCGTTCTCCATCCGTTCTTGAAGAACATCATTATCTTATGTAACAATACATTTATTAAACAATACAATAAATCCATTTCGTATATGCTCGCATTTCATTTTCACCATGGACATCGTTTGCCAATTAATTGAAACAGACGCTCATTAAACGGTTGATAAAAATGAATCAGTTCATTCAGGAATGCATCCGATATGGCAAGGAGCGGATCATCCTCGTCCTCCTCTGTAGTACCACTCAATGATTCATCATGGGACAATAGCGGATCTTCGGACATCGATGCACCATGATTTTCATCATCATCTGGATGCAACTTGGTAATTGTATCATAACCACGATGGCCACCAACATTGTACCGTCCAACATTGGTAACATTCGTAAAGTCAAATTCCGGCAGACCAAGAAAGTTGGTAACATTCTCCATTGTGCTCTCGGGAGTGTTCGCCATTTCTTCAGTGCAAACGATATGAATATGATCAAAGTATCTATAAGCACCATGAGAGAAGACTTCATACCACCATTCCAATGGAAACGTATACACGCCCCGACCAAGGATGCTTTGTACCAGATGCAAATTGGGCAATGTCAATGTTTTATTGGGATGTTCAGTAGCAAGATCCTTCCATTGAGTACGTGGTACAGCCTTGGACTTTGTGGCAGTGTAACATGCCTCATCTAAATAAATGAGTGGTGGAGTAATGTTATCCGATGTGGAGGTGGAGTTACATCGTCTCCGAACCGACTCGTAGAAGAATGCAGCAGGTCGTTTACCAAACTCTTCGTATGTCCAGCGTTCTCCACTTCCACCCGACATCAAACATTCCTTCAGCACAATTAATTCAGCATAGGCCAACTCCTGAAACGAAAACAAATGATTCGATCGATAGTATGCATCTGATTTCTTTCCCGGTATGCGTTTTCCTTGAACAGTAATGCCACTGCCCGATCGAAGCTTGGTGATTGCTGGGTCCACGTAATTGTATTTGTAAGATGACTTAGCACGGTCAATGGGATTTCGTACGATGGCAATTATTTTGGGCAAGGATCGGACGATTGCTTTCCATTCTTCCAGTCCTTTCCGACCATCATCGTTGGCAGCGGAATGCTTCCAATTCGATGAGAATTGTTGCACCACAGCTTCCACCACATATGGGTACGGCATGTAGCCTGGACTTGCCTCTCCTGTCATCAATGCTCCTCTACCCAAAAACGATTCAATCGTCGGGAAGTTACTGTAGTACCACGAGAGTGGCATGGCTTTGTGGTAATTGAAGTAGTCAATCTGTTTCTCCTTTGCGGGCAATATGCGTGGATGACCTGTGAGATAATGGTAGAGTGACGACGTGCCACATTTGCCTTGACCAATAATGAGAAAGCTTGGTCGGCATAATCCTCCAAGGGGTGGTTCCTGTCTTCTCTTTGAGGAGGAGGTGCATTGGTCAGATATTCGTTCTGTGGGATATATAATATTTTCGTCATGTGATGATGTTTGTACGATGTATGTCCAATTGTGAGCTAATCTTTTCGTTCGGTTGATTCGTAAATACTGGTGGCGATCATCATCATCATTGTTGTTGCTGCGTTGATGATTGTGATGGTGCTGAGTAATAGAGCGTGGATAGCACGGGCCCCATGTGGTCAGATTAGTCCATAATCTATCAGCCGAGCTCGCGTAGTTGAGGTGCTGCGTTTGCTCAATAGACTCCACAATTTCATCCCAATACGTCAAAGAATTGTTCTGCCCAAGACGTAATTGGAAGTCGCTTAAACTGTAGGGTGGGTCAACCACTACCGAATTCTGCGGTTGATCTGATTTGTTATGTACACGATTCTTCTCATCGGGAATTGTGATTCCCAACAATACCTCTGCAGGAAATGCAGTATATGACCTATGCCGCTCATCACAAGAGTTCGAGCTCTTGGATACGCTAAATCGATTATTGGAGGAGGACGATGATGAAATAACCCAAATGCACACGGTTAATGCACCCATGAAGAATGTAGCTATAGATAATATTGGATTGGTTTGTAGTTTGTGTAGGATAAAATGAAGTAGAAGTCGACGACTTGGTATTGAATTCGTGATGTTATCATTGTCATTGGAATTGTTGGATAGAAGGAGTGAGTGTGCATGTTGCCGAACACTAGTGGGCGACAATAAGAAACTTGAATCTTCATTTTCATCTTCATTGTCGTCGTTCTTGACTGCAGACGCAGAGATTGACGCGCCACCGCCACCAGAGTCATTGTTGACATGTACAACATGTTCATCGTCAGCAGAAGTGTGTCTCCAATCACCACCGTCTCTATGACTAGTATCAAGACTAGCAATAGTTCCATCATCATCATCATCATCATCATCATGTGGCACCAGCAGCCGACGTAACCGTTCATCATCCATGGAAACGAGGGAGGCTGCATCGCCGTCATGGTCATGGTCGTCATCAGTGGCAGGCAATGATGATGATCGGACCAGTGCTGCAAATGCAGCTATTTCATCATTGTCGTTGCTGAAGCCGAATGACTCTGATGGGGGTGGGCTTGTCATGATAACTATGAACGCTTCTCTCTCCTGACATTGCAATTACTGCCTATGCTATGCATCAGAACTGGGGAGGCGGTTGTTTGTTGTTTTGGATTTCATGGTCATCGATGTCTCACTGGATTCCGGGGGGAAAGCCAAAAGGGGGGAAACCCAAACCGAATAGCAGAGGATCGCATAGTAATCTCGAGGGCTGCCCCCAGCCGTGTCCCGCCCTCCCCCCGAAAATCCACCAAACCAACTCCACCTACAAAACAAACACCTACCACTACCACCGCCTACCGTCACCATGAGCGGCCAATACGGTGATCCAGACTGGGCCAACCCCACCGCCCCCTCCTCCAAATCCGTCGTGGAATCCTCTGCATGGACGAGTACCTCGGGGGGAGAAGATTTTAGTGGAGCTGCCATATCGTCGGGGGGTGCAGTGGGCAATGTCAATGCCGCTGGGCTGGGGAACAATGCGTCGCATAGGTAAGCATGAGTATCGTGATGAGATGAATCTCTCTGTTCGTCGTAGTCTTCGTGAGTGTTTGGAGGTATTAATTAATGGCGAAATGTTAATGTTTCTCTATTAGTTGGGGGGGGGGATATGTGGGTGATGAAAAGATATATCCATGAGTTCGAAAATGAAGATCTATTCAAACACAATTGCTCGACACAATACGGCGCAACTCTCTGAGAGAGACGCTATATTATGGGTGCATTCACTTTATTCGTACTGTCTGATTCGAAACTATATGGTATATTGGGTATACGTGACTTTCAGCAAGGAAAATGATGTTCATATGGGTTTCGACGCTATTACTTGAATGATTCTTTCACTCACAAATCGACATTTTGTCATTTTACATGTTCTATATTCTCCCTTTTCCCATCCGCACACACCAATAATTCAAACAGAGGCAAAACTAACTGCGTACAACGTCTCCTATCAATTTTCTGCATTGGTCTATCCGCAATGATGTGCACCCTCGGCGTCTTCGGCATTATCGAATTTGGCCAACTCTCCGAAATCTTCGTCTGTATCTACATGATACTATTCGCCTTCCTCCTTTTTTCTTATGAATTAGTATGGTGGACCAACAATGCGAAATTAAACAAGAATTTACGTGTCAATTTTGGTTTCATGTACGGTATTCGGGGTCGAGCGGCCTACTTGATCTTTGCGGCATTCCTCGTCATTGGATTGAAAGAGGATGTGAGGGCGGCATTCTTGCGATATTTGACGGGAGGGTGTTACCTTGGAACGGGCGTAATTATGTTATTTTTGCATTACAGTAAGCCAGATTTGTTGGGGGCGTATGAGGCATCCACGGCTGGGTTTGGCCATGATGAGATAAATGCAACAGTGTGATGAAAAAGAGTGTGGCTGGTTGCGTCTTATTCGAGTGGTTGATTTGTTCATAAGAAATGTTCGTGGACAGTGTAGAGTATTCTAAACAATAATCTGTGCTGAAAATACTCATGATCAAGTAATGAGTTCGGTGGCGAGGACTTATTTCTTCATTATCAATTGTTCGGGCATGGCCGCAACCGACCCAGTCTTGAAGCTTCTAACGCCCCCAAAACTTTTGAAGCCCCACTCATTTATACATTTCATCTCAAATCCACTTTCTTTCAAAGATCTTGCTACCCAACTTTCTTCACTATCGTCACCACTGAAATGATGATGACTTGTGTCCATTAAAATTGAATTGTCCAGCTCCACGACGGCCTTTCCCCCAGCTAACATTCGAACTCTTGCATTCACCGTATCATCGATCTTCAATACGTTCCGAACAAATTCCTCTGCCTTCTCTACGGCACGCAAATGATCTGATGTTGCCATCACACCCATTGCCAATCGAGAACGTAAACATGGCGAAGCCGCGGCATTCCAATTGGGCAGTCCCAGGTGTTTGGCAGCAGCTCGTACTTCGTCTTTGGTTATTTGATCTAATGGCGAATGGACTTGGAAGTTGGATGCAGCTATTAAACCAAGTCGGGTTGGATCTGTTCTATCGTCGGCATTTGTTCCATTGTAGAGAATTACTGAATTATATGCATCATTCTTTTGCTGCTGATCTTCGTCCTGTTGTTGTCGTAGCTCCAGCTGCTGCTTCATAACCGTATTCGCCACAGTTTCCAGAGTGGAATATAGATGTGTCTTGCACACAAAACATGCATATCCATCATTTCGCTGATATGTCTCATCAGTTCCCTCGGATGTAGGTACTTCCGTCAATTCGATACCAATTGTTTGTGCCACTGTCCGAGCCATGATGATTTGAGTTTGTGGAACCGCCGCGGATATGCCCAGAACTGCTTGCAAAGAACCTCTGCGCGGATTAAATGTAGATTTATTGTCACGACTGATGTAGTAATTGCTGAATGCGCGATGGACAAGGGCGGCCACCAGCGAGGAATCTACCCCACCACTGAAGGCAATTACGTTGGCGGCATGTGGGTCCATCATTTCCGACGTTCGTTGAAGTAGCCTATCTATGAGTTCCATGGATTTATCATTAGATAGAGGATAAGAGTTCGGAGTACCATTTGATAAAGATGTTCGACTGCTATATGTTGTGACAGTGACTTCATTGCTAGCAATCGACGGATCATGGACATCTGAATTTATGTTGACAAATTGGTTGCCACCCTTTGTTTCTGCCGACGATGAAAAATACCGAAGCCTTCTCCTGCTAGAATGAGAGATGTTAACAATGAGACTTGCTGTTGAACGAGCACAACATAGAGTCAACGTCATGGTTAGCGGTGTGGTACTATCTAGAGAGCACGCCTATCCCAATTTCTTGGTTCATGTTGATACAATGGTGTGATAGTAGTGGTTGGTGGTCGGACGGTGACAGACGACCGGACCAACAACGGTGACTCATCAGCGCTTTCCCGCTTAATTGCTCCCGCCATATTTCTACCCGCGTACGTGGCGAACGCGAGCGAATCAGAAAAAGCGCCACATTTTCACATGGAGGCTGCGGCGCCCATAATACCATGGAAAGACCATAGCGACATGGCGACCCTCCATACTCCACCCATGCCCATAAAACACAGCTCCAATTTCCGACTCTGGATAAAGTACTCCTAATCAGCAATATGGCCAGTCATTCATATTTCCGCCAAGCAGTACTCGCTTCTGCCATAGCCTGTATTCTCATCACATTCAGCACACCAGTTCATTCATTCATCATCGGACCCATCAACTATCAACAACCCTCTACCGCTGCATCCACGACATCCATCAACAATTGGCTAAAAAATGCCTTTTCCAACGATGAATCACTAATCGGCACCGCGAAAAGCGCCGGCTTGTCCAATGGACCCAAATACAACGATCAAGTGTCCGTCAATGGCAAAGCCATACCCAATGTCGTCGTGGATCAAAAAATATCACAAGTCTGTAATGCTGCACGTGTTAAGGTACCATACAATTGTCAGAATGGAGAGTGTGGGACGTGTACGGTGAAAATGAATGGGAAGAAGGTTCGGGCTTGTGTTAGTAAGGTACCCGCGGGGAAGTGTGCCATCCAGACGCTGTAATAATAGAATGGGATGATGGTATTAGAGAAGTGTATTATGCATGAATGTTTGCTGATTGCGGTGATGTGGATGTGGATTTTGAGTGCAGAACTTGTTTGCTAAATTGAGTGTTTGCTAGTGAAAATGGATGCATGAACCTAATCCGGGTATAGGGGGTGGACTAAATAAATGAGTCGATAATTGGTTTGGTTCATCGGTGATGTTAAATGAATAATTCCTCACGGAACTGACAATGAAGTGTAGAATAGTAGCCTTTTTTATTGTTCATTTTGCCGGGAATGCAGTATCGTAGTACGAAAGGAACAGCACTCCGTTCATCAAGTTAGCGGTTTCATCAAATTGAATATCCAAATAAGAAGTCAAACGGGTTCTTGCCCGAGTATGCATCGGCAAAGAATCGATGTTTGAATATCCGTGCCACAGTTGGTCTATCAGTCGGGTTTCGAGACAAGCACTGCGATATCAAATCGGCCAACACCGGGTCAGCAACTTTTTCTAAATTGGGAGTGAATGTGGGGAGTGCATTTGTAATCCTTTGCACGGACATGCCATCGAAGAATCCTCGCCCGGTACAAATTTCATATAAGAACATTCCGTAGGACCAAACATCGTAGGAATACTCCAGGCTAAATGACTCTGCATCCCCGTCGAGAAACGACCGTGCAAATTCCGGTGGACATGCCTCGGGAGTGTAGTCCACCGGAGCTGTCTTCACAGGCATGCAGCTTTCGAGATCAATCCCCCGGAACGTCACCCCACCCTTTTGATCGTCGATTACTACAAAGTTTTCTGTTTTGAGATCATTCCAAACCAACTTCACTGCATGCAATACCTCCACACATCGTAGTGCCGTCATTGCACAGTCTAATAGCAATTCTCCCTCAAGCTTCCCTCCCACTTTTGGCATGAATGCCTTCACATCCGCAACACCTCGTTGCATAACCAGAGCACTTTTATCCGGCATTTCATCCCCCGCGATTGGTAAGAATTCGACACGACGAATAAAGCTGTTGCTCCACGTCAATCCAGTTGATATTTTTTGGTAATTGGCATATTCGCGTTTCATAGCTTCCTTATTGGAGGAATATTTGATCATCAGTGGTTCTCCCATCGGTTTACCGAATGGTGAAGCACGATATACTGTCTGGATGAAGCTCCTGCCATTTATGCTGGAGGTGGCCTCGCCAGCGAGTAGATATCGACTGTGATGAAAAGAAGAAGTTGCGCGTAAGATTATCACAAAATGATGCACGATTTAATGTAAGAAAATGAATTGCCGCACCCATTTCCAACAGTGCTTCCAGTCAAATCCGGAATGGATATGCTCGATCGAGCCTTGATCAGTTGTTGTGATGATTTCTTTTTCTCGGGGGTAGTTATTGTTAGTGACGCCGCATCCGATGCGGGCATATTCATTGGTGTCGCCAACCTATACTTCGACCCTGACAACGTCGTAACGATCTTCTTCTCCACCGCCTTACTCGCGTCGACGAGCGGACTTGTAACAATTGCATCTCCATCGGGAATTGTGGGATGATTTGTAACCTTGCCTGATATTTGGATTTCTCCGTCGTTTGTCCCCCTAATAGCAATCCAATCATTGAGTACGGGTATTACTTTTTGACTGGTAGCGAAGAGCTGCCATGGGTCAGTCGACTCTTTTTTCGTAGGGAGCGGTGGAGCAGATGCAGCATTCGAATTCTCTTTCAAGGTTGTTACATAAGATTCCAATCTATCTGCCCTCTTGGCAGCATCCTTACTTTGTTCCAATGCAAGCTCTAATTGCATATTCACCTTCTGTGATCGGATCAATTCCTCTTGTGTCTTTAGAAGTTCTGCTTTTGCCTGCATCAGTTCTGATTGTGTATTGCTAAGCTCTCGCTTTGAGGTATCTAATTCCTCCTGAAGCTGGTCCACCTGCAATTGAAGTTGCTGCTGCATATTTTCAAGACTCGTCACCGCAGACTCCAGTGCACTTTCAAGGCTAGACACGGCCGTCTGAGCTTGTATTAGAGCTTCATCCTTCAAATTACGAGATGTAAATAAATCTTCACTGCCGTTAATATCGAGCTGTGTTTTCTGTGATGATGGTTTCTTGCCTTCGTTGAAAAATGAATGAAGCGTAGTTGATGACGACGGTAGTTTATTTTGGTGGACACGGGTGATATCTGGTGGCACCGACGGCAGCAACGCATCGGAGGTCGACGGCAGGAATAGAGGGAAAAAGAAGCACATTAACTTGCTCGCCATCGTTGAGTGATCTCCTATATTATTCAGAAGAGAGCGTGGCAGAGATGGACGAAGTAGATGGACGTAGCGCGATGGGATTCGTATTGATATGGCCTTCGGCTTTCGCTTTCGCTTTGGTAGTACGATAGTGGAATGTTTGGCTGCAAGCTGCTGCTGCTGCAAGACGCAGAGAGAGCACAAGATCTTGAAGTCGGATACAGGAGGAACAGTACGAATTCACATACTGAGTCCGACCTTCTACCTACGATACTCCAAATAATTTCGAAATAATTTTAAAAAAGATCGCAAACAGAGGAATCAGTAGTCTACACGTGGAATAAACTATTGGCGGGAGACACGTGGCAGCTGCATTCAAACATGATCTATGTCGAACGTCGAATGCAGAGTCGTCTCCGTCTTGTGGATGTTTGTCTTCCTTTCCAACAATAGAGTATCAACAAGAGAGAACAAGTTCGATAATGGAGCATGTTATTGTTGATGTAACGCGACAGATTCTTTGTCAAGTCGCTGCATCTCGTCATGGCTCATGGCGCCTGTTGCTGGTTTTGCTATTGCTGCTGTTGTTGCATAACTGCACCTGTAGTCACGGTTTATGGTGTCGGTGTTGTGTCGGTAGGTTGAGGATTTGCCAGTGATTGTTCTTGCTCTCGCGTGGTGATTCGTTGGTATTGGGTTGGGCCTAGAGCAATGCATTCCGAGTGTCTTCCAGTTTCTTCAACACATCCCCAACTGACCGTTCCAGCTGCTCAGCAATCTTTTGCTTAACGTCATATGGCAGCTGAGCATAAGCATCACATAGATCGCCATCGACAACATGCTTAATCGGAGCATAATATGATCGGTACGCCTGCGGATCTCGACCTGTGGGCCTAGGTGCCTCTGCACGCAGAAAGCCCTCAAGCGAAGAATAGAACTCGACATCTTCTCTTGATGTGAAAGGCACGAGAGCCCCAACTCGTCCAGTGACTGTCACGTAAATGAGAGATTCGGCGCCTCCGGCAACCAACGAAGCGCGGGTCATGGAGGTGACGACTTCGCCTACGTGGTAAGTGCAAAGAGTTTCTAGCTTTGGAGTTGCATCTTCTCGCGAAGAGTCCCAGAGTGCGCGAGTACCCGTAACATCGATTGCACCAACATCAGCTCCACGAGGCAAACGTAAAATTGACACATTGCCAAATTTGTCTCCGACTGCCACAGTATTGATATCAAGAAGTTCTTGGCACGTAATAGGACGTGGGCTTTGGTCTCTCGCCACGAGAAGGAGTTTGTTCGATGTGGCATCATACCGAATAAACTGAACAGACTGCATCATTTCGCCAACAAAGGCTCTGTCACCCGCTGCTTGCAGCGTTTTGACCATGGTGGGAAATCCTCGAAGCTCACATTTCTTCAGCAATTGACGCTTACCCATCTCATAAAGACGTACGATACGCCCAACGCCGACTAGAAGTCTGCCTTGAAAGTGAACCAAGGAGAGAATTGGGCCGTCATCCACCTTCGTCCTGTGCAAGAGCTGAAGCCGTTCGCCATTAACGACGCGATACAAAACGATGTGGCTCTCCTTGTGACCGAGAGGATGCATCGTCATACCCGTCACTGTGCCCACTGCTAGCAAGGATTCGCCTCCACGAGAGTGAAACCTAACCGACGCGCAACAGAGAGCCGCCTCGTTCCTATTCAGCTCCACACAATCGAGTGTCAAGCAAGCATTTGCAGGGTCCACAAGACGAATACACGAGCCCCAGCGACCTTGTTCTGCTGGGACTGGTCCACGAATAGGGGTAAGCCTCGTATCATCCTCCTCGTCATCTTCCTCCTCGTCATCTCCACCGTCCTTCTTTTCTTCCTCTTCATCCCCAGAATCTTCCATATCCATGTCCATAGCATCATCTCCATCCTTGTTCTCCTTCTTCTTAGACCCCGCCTTTGATTTGCCAGTACCATCAAACCCCATGGCCTTCTTATCCTCCTCTCCAAAGTCATTCGCATCACTCTCAACAATCGCAAGGACAATCTTCCTCGTTGTTTCCGTAACCCTTGCCGAGAGGAGGCACATTTGACGGGGAGTATAACGAAGATCAATGTGATTGGAGTTGAAAGATTCATCGTCGGTTGATCCAAGAGTAGACACCGCGGCAACAGCAGTATTACCCCCACTGTCTCCACCAACCGACAATATGCGAAGGGTATTACCAGATGTGGCCACAATGCCATCTCTCACAGCCTCATTTGAAAACGAGCATCCGTGATCCAACGGAGCGTAACTCATGGGCGCCATTGAATGATGACCATTACATGCTCGGCCAATCCACGGCCTCGAGGACAAGAGCAGTGTCGAGTGGGATCCTTGCAGTGTAACACGTGAAACGGCAACGGGACGCGCACCCAAGAAGCGACGGGAGGGTGAGGTTGAAATAGCCCCGGTAATTGGATCCACACCGGCACGTAGAGCCGAACCATCATCCAATCCTACCGTCAGTGTAAGCTCTCCCTCCTCGGCATTGGATAGGGCCACAGAATGAGGCTTGGTCGTTCCCAATGCCGTACTACTCTTCTGTTCCAACAATCCTCCCGGTGCCAAACTCAACAACCTTACCGTTGAATCACGACATCCCACCGCCGCAAAGAGACTGCGACTCTTTCCTCTTGGCACTACTCCGACATCCAACGAACACACATCGGTACCAACATCTCTTGTACCCGCCTCCATTAGATTTCCAGACATGGGATCTAATTCGAAATAGATCAGCTCTCCACCCACTAACGCAATTAATATTTGAGATTCATTGGCCGAGGCGCATTCAATCTTCTTGATACCAGGGACGTGCCACTGCGAGACGGAACCACGTTGGATGTGACGTACGCCACCGGGGTAGACTTGGACGATGCCCCCACCTCGTTCACCATCTCCACTACCACCAACACCAAGTGCCGAACATGCCAGGGTTGGTTCCGTGAGGAGAAATCCAGACTCTTTCCCCATCTCCTCGACCGTCTCACCCACCGACAATACTAATGTAGCATCGGCAAAGGAAACGACAATGTATCGATCATAGAATTTCCCATTCTTTCCACCACCCACGATGGTATCATCACGGACATTAAATACCGCTCCTGGCACACCGGGCAATTCTGACACTGCCAATTCCGTCACGGAAAGTCCATGTCGCAAGACACGTAATGTACTACTAGGACCCCGGCCACAAAGGGTATATATCTGAGGACTAACCTCATTCCCCGCCAATTCACCCACCAGTACCGAAGTAACGGGTGCAAGACTTTCCATAGTGAACACCTTGTGCAAATTGCGTAGTATCGTAGGACGGAAGGTTGGTGCAAACTTGGCCACAACTTCACACTTGGCATAAAATTCATCCTCCTCTTGTATTCCACTCTTGAGCAATGCAGTAATCGTATCATTCGAGGTACACTTAATCGCATCCGCTTCAATATCAATAGCATCAAATTGATACAATCCATGATCACCAAATTCCGATGCCACAAACAATAATGCCAATTTGCTAATATTCATACTATTCCCCACCGGCAATGTATCCAAAAGACATATCGTCATACCGGATACACAAGTCTTGTTCTCCTTGGGCAATGTTAGTGTCACCTTGTAGATATCACCTAATTCCGATTGTGCCAAGGCAAAGAATTTCCCCTTCTTTTGTTTCAATACGGATAGGGAGGTGATGAGTATGCCCTTGTTGGAAGGGTGGAGTTCTCGACGGGGTACGGCACATATCATGCTCTTCGGTGTAACCTTGGCACTGCCATCGTCACCATCATCACCATTGGGGATAGGAGGAGGAACCATCCCCTCATGCAAATATTCAATATAATTCTCCCCTCCCACCAATACTCCCCCTGGTCCATCAGCACCACCAGGTAAGGCAGCTAAACAACATGCCGTTCGATGAGTGGTTACTGCCCATCGTCGTGAAACGTGATTTAATCCTAAATCAAGTTCATAGTATGCCAATTGTTTCGTATATCCATCACCATACTGTCCAACCGGCACATCTTCTTTCACTTCACTCTTGGCTGCATTCTTCATGTCCTCATCTTCCTCCTCCTTCTTCCGTTTCTTCTCCACCAATACCATATCCTCATACTCTTCATACTGCACCTCCAAACAAGCAAATATCGGATTATCATATCCATTATCGACACCCACGACATCATAGACAAAAGTTCGTGGTCGATGTGCTTCCAATGGACTAGCACAGGATATTTTTCCAGAAGTATCGCGATGGATGACGTAGACTAGTTTGCGTTTTTCAATGGAGGCAATCATACAGGCACGACCACGGGGGTCAATGCCCAGGTATTGACCGGGTGTGTCTCGACGTATGCCGACTTTGCCAAAGGGGGAGGAGTGCAGTATCATGGAGGATAGCGGGGTCAATTTGGCTGTAGTACTGCCAGGGGTGGCCGATGATGTAGTGGTTGTTGGCTCAAAGTCTAGTATAGAGAAACACCCCGAGTCCGACCCTACAACTAACACATCGCGTTTGGAGCCCGAGACACGAAGTGCATGTAATGTGCGAAGTGTTGATCGAGTTTCGATACGCGAGACTAGTTGCAAACTTGTCGTCACTTCCTCATCATCGTCTCCTTCTTCATCACCAGATTTGTCAGAGGATGGCTGAGAAATGACAATGCGATACAAGTCAATAGTGCCGCCAGCACGAAGACAGGCTATTTCTTGAGTGCCACCGCTGCTGCCTCCACTGGAAGAAGTGCACCCTGATGTAAATTCACCAATGGTCGAGGCAATGATTGATCCGGCATGTTTTAATCGAACATCGAGAAGTTTCATCGACGCGGCGGAGGTTATTGATGTCATTATATTAATGTATGGTTGAATTGATTGAGGTATCAGTTAGGGGGGGCGATGCCGCTGCTACTGCCATCTACTGCCGCCGGCTTGGACTTGGATCTTTGTCTTCGGTCTTCGTCCCGCTGTTTTTTGTGGTGGAGGCAATGAGATGCTTCCCGCCATATTCGTAATGTATCGCCACATCATCGCTCATCTATCATCATGCCGTTCTCGCAGATTCTCGCGACATTTTTTGCACCGACAGCGAGCGAGCGAGACCGCGAGACCCTGCGAGACCTCACCATACCATAACCACTTCCGCCGACGCCTACCACTACCATACGCCTCCGGCTCCTCATAGGCCACCATCACCCCCCCCCCCTCTGCTCTTCATAAACCATGCTATCCTCCGCTTGTCTTCGCTTAGCGCGCTCCCGCGCTCCGTCGGTTGCCTTGAACCGCCTTGCCGGCCTGCCCTCTCTCACCGTCGGCGGCACCGTCGGCCGTCGCACCCTCGCCGCAGCCGCTGCCCATGCACCACCCGCCTCCATCCTCACTCCCATCCCCGACATTTCCCCCGCCAGTGTCTACGACAAAATTATTAAAATCACCATCATCGATCCATCCGGTGCACGTCGTTCCATCCCCGCACTGGTTGGTCAATCTCTCTACACTGCCTGCACAATGAACAACATCGATCTAGGTCCAGCCTCCGTTGGTGCACCCCAACAACGCATCAATTCATCCACATGGACTGAACCACTCTATGGGGAGGGTGCCACATCCGGATTTGATCATGTCATTCTCCAATCGGATAATATTGGTGTTATGGCTGCTGAACCACCCCATAGTAATGAAATTGCAATGCTAGAGGCGTATTGGGATGAGGATGAATTAGTCGAGGGGAGTAGTCGATTGGCAAGTATGGTTATGATTAATAATGATATGGATGGGATGGTGGTGTATGTCCCGGATAGATTGTGTGATGATATTCCTTGAAGCGAAGGGGAGACAATGATGTGTTGTTGTTGCTGAAGAAACAATAATAGTTTCTTTTCGAATGGCCGAATCCGTATGCAGCTGGGAGAAGGGGGATATACTTGTAAATTAAGACAGGGGTTAGCATTTAGATCCCTTTGAATTAATATGTTGCGCCTAAGCACGTTATGTCTCTAGCGTAGCATTCCATCCGCCAGTCTGCCAGGATATGTTGGTCATCTCGAAGCGGGTGGGGGGTGGACGGAGTTGAATGTAAGCGTTACATCCCCCTTGGTCCTAGCGTGTAGTCGGCAGTTTTACCAGTGGCTAAAAATGACCGAAATGCATCCACTGCCGAACCAGCACCAGTAGCACCGGCAGTTGTTGTTCCTTCCACCTGCCTACCAATACAATCAAATGAGACACTCCTACCCCCACTCTCTGTCAATGCCGCAATACATAAATTCGCCACATCGAACCGTGCAATGGATTTCTTCTCACATTTCATCAAAACATCATCGACACCCAAAACCAATTCCATAGTATTTGGATCCATATCGACCAATCCACCCGGATGAATAATTGTGTACTGCAGTCCACTTAAACAGAGATATTTCTCAGCCTTGCGTTTCCATAATAAGATATCACCGTGTCCATTCCCATACTTGTCTTTGCCAATTTGATTCAAGAAGTTGTTTGGATCGAGCACACCCATGGAGCTTACCAATACCTGACACAAAATTCGTCATCAGAGAAACAAATTAAACACGAGAGAGTAGCATGCAATAATGTAATACATACCACATGTTTCACACCCAACTTCTTTGCAAAATCAATCTGTTTCTTCTGTCCTACATAATCCACCATCTCGGGATATTGATTGTCCTTATATTTGAATTGCAAATCACGAAAGTTGATTGCCCTCTTCTTCTCGGGATTTAATATATTCAATGGTATTTTGAGAATTGCCTTGAATAAGGACAGTTTGCTAATTTGTGGTACCGCCGATGTGCATATGACCATGGCCTCGGCATTCTCTAATGCTGTTGGCCAAGTGTTGCTACTGCTGCTGCTGCTCGTTGTTGTTGTTAGGGTATTGTGCTCAAAGGACATTTGTGTGACATCACAAATAACAATCTCCTCAAGGGCACAGTTGGTTTTGGCAATGAGTTTCTTTGCACTGGCTTCCGAGCGGACGAGACCAACAACATCGAAGCGTGGATCGGCAACAAGGAGAGAGAAGACTAATGATCCTGTTCGACCGGCGGCGCCTGTCACGATGACCTTCTTTGAGACTTGACCGGGCAGCAAGTTCATTTGCAATTGGCAGGCTGATCTCGTCGACGACCTGCATTTACTCCAACCACCGTTCCGACATCCCACGAAAGACGATGCCGACAAGGCATCAGCGGGTATGAAGAGCAACGATGTCCAAGTCATCCACAGAGAGAGACTGGCCAACGAAAACATGTCAATCAATGCAGATGATGACCATTGATATGAAATAAATGAGATGTTGCATCGAAGAATTGGAGTGAGAAATGCCCATCTGTCTCGAAGCGCCAAAACACGTACTGATTCCTACATCCATCTGCACTAGAACTTTTGCCGACAAAAAGAATCCAGCTGCCGCTCTTCAACCACACAAAAAAACAACTCAGATCCATCGCCCATCGCCCTTAATTCATAATAGTACTCTTCATAATATCGATCGAACTTCCAAGTCATTGGAGATATTTCCATGAATCATGGCTCCGTCTAGTGCCTCTCTATCACTCTTCAGATCCTTGCTGCGCGAGGCTGCAAAAATGGACAATTATAACTTCCGATTGTACGCATTGCGAAGGGTGCGGATAGGATTTGAGAATAATCGGAATTTGACTGGGTGAGCGCACATACATCAATACCGTACTACAGGTGCTGAATGAATAACATTCAATATTTCTCTTTTTGTTGCATGGTCTCATCTCTCTCTCTCTCACACACACACTCACTCTCTTGCAAATGCATATGATTTGCTCCCAATCTGCCGTCATCGTCACACATCTCGCGTTGACAAAAACGTCGGTATCATTTGCAACAAAATAAATGTACCATAGAAGTGAAGCTGAAGATGCATTTGTAGAGGGGAAAGAACAACTGGAAATATTAAAACGTCAAGCGGTAGTGGGTCATTTATATCCCACTGCTCGTAGTGTGATGGAGACTGCATGATTGATCATTGAATTCATTTGTCGGCGTTGAATGGGGGGAGCTTTCACCCATATTGTGGTATCAAATATTACATGAACGTAGGTAATAGGAAGCATCAGTAGCAAACTGTTGAATCGAGTGATACATAGTTCTATCGGATATCTAATCAAGATTTAACATTATTAAGGGCTACAAAGTGCAATCCCCCCGTCTACCCCCATCCACCCCTATCTCGAGCAAAACACATCCTTCATCTCCTCCAAATCCTTCTCCAGTCTCTTTCGTTTTCTACTCTCCCGCTCTTGTATCAGCCCCACCTTCCCCCCAAATCGTTTCCGTGCACGACGTCGCACCTCCTTTCGAGCATACAATTTCATCTTCGACCAACCGCGTTTGTGTGGATTGTCTTTTTCAATGTATGAGCATACGGCGAGTGTGCCCATTGGTAGACAGTATGATCGTTGAGCCTCGGTTTGAGTGATGAAGTGCGAGGCATTGTGTTCGAATTCCTCGAGGGAGGACTCATCGTCGTCGACGTCTTCATCGTTCCCATTGTTGTTTGTGTTGCTGGAAATGACGACCCCCCGTTCGTTGGTTCTAGTATTGGATTGGTTCAAATGAGCGGATGCATCAGTGCTCTGTATTGATCTGCTTCCCTTCGTCCCCTCGTTTTGTTCAGTAGGAACGAACCCTCCATCTTGAAAGATATTGGATGTACTACTCCCTGCCTCGGTGATGATGATATTATTTGTCTCCCTCTGCTCTCTTTCTAATTCTCTCTTTCGTTTAATTTTCAATGCCCTCAACCTATTTTCTTCCATCCTCTTGCTTTGCTCGTCCGTGAGTGTCATGATGTTGTTCTCAATATTTTGTTGTCGCACACTTCCACCACCCCACCCCACATTCACAAACTTACCCCCTACCGTCCCCTACCCTCTACCCCTACCTTAATCACACGACCCCCTCAGATATGATATCTCTCAACACTTAGTTTGTAATTTCCTTGGTCTCTTCCGACGCAGCCCCCCAATAAACATGCAACAATCGTACTGCGACGAAGTATACGATAAATTTACCAAAAAAGTAACCCTTGGATGCTGCCCAACCGGTAGATGAAGAGGATGCACTTGCAGTGGAGGCGTCGCCATGAGGGTTCAATGAAAACATTGCCAGAGAGAGAGAGAGAGAAATAATATAAAATTGATTTGTATCTAGGTGGGGTGGGTGGTTATGCGGTTGACTGCTTTTACAGATGGTTTGAATGAATAATTGATGCGTTGGCAGCCGTTGGCAGTTGGGAGTGGGAGTTGTTGTTTGCTTGGATTTTGGATTTGGATGGCCTTGCTTGTGCGGCAGTGGAATAGTTATGTGTCTGGCCTTCAACTTCGTCTCAGAAGATGAGGTCATCCATTTCTCCACAATGTCACAAAGTACGTGTGACACAGCTGTGGAAGCTGCGAGAAGCGACGAGGTGCACCATTACCATGACCGGCAGCGGCATTATTTGGTACTAACCTGTACTAACGGGCGGCAGAACGAGAACTCTGCCGATGATTTACAATGAATTGGCTGCTGTATCGTATTGTTTGGATCCAATCTCAACCAGCACCTCCATCATCATCATAATCATCGTCATCAATGATCATATTGCGAGGAGGGCACTTGAAGTCCTTGCCACTGGCTCCGATTATTCTGATTCCGACACCGATTCCGACACTCAACTCCAAGTCGAAGAACGACGCATCATGTCTATGATACGAGGGGAGAGGACCTCGAGGGAACTTGCATCCCATGTGGGTAATTTAATACCTTCATCCATGCAGAATCGTAGTAATGAGGAATTTGCGGAATCCTTCCTAGATGTCATGGCTCGACTCGAACAGCAACCGATTAGGTCTTCTCTTGCTGCCGAACAATGGCTCCACTTGTTCTCCAGGTTTAGTACAAGATCTGATGCTATTTTGACTGGGAGGGATGGTAGTAGTAGTGGTAGTGGCAGCAGCAGCAGTAGCATGAGCGATGATGATGATTTTGGAGATGAAATTGATCTCGATACGGATTCTGAAAATGATGAAGATGACGACGAAGAAGCCGCGGATCATCAAGATATGAATAATGATTTGCTCGAGGATGAAGTAGAAGGTGATACTGAAGCAGATCGGTCAACTGGCAATCATGACGAAACTACTCAACATCACAACAATATCGCTTCACTACTACAGCTACTTCCTCCTCCCTCCTCCATCACTTTTGATTCCAACATTAGGGGTACGAACAACTTCCAGCGTATTTCATCTTTGCTTGTAAGCCTAGCCAATTCCGAGGAAAATCCTTTGATACGAGCGGATATACCCTGGCCTGTTATCATTGCCTGCGGAACGCCGTTTATGGATCTTTCCACCCAGACAAGTTCATTGTTGGTATCCCCGAGGCCATCTTTACTGCAAACGCTTTACCATCAGTTAGATGATCCAAATGGAACAAGGCTTTTAAAAGGAGTTCTGCGAAGTAAGCCAAATATTCTGAGTGCCCGTTCATATTTCGTCTCGACCGCTCTAACAAATCATACCTTGCTGTGTGATCACAATTTAGTGGATCCTCCCTTGGAGGTTGTCAAGGTGTTGCTTGACGCCTTTCCTTTATCATGCCTAGACATGGAAGCATTCTTTACTGCTTGTCAGTTTGCGCACCCTCACACATCACGTCGTTCGAAAGGTGCTAATGTTCTTGTTCAGGACGATGGCTCTGAATTTGACACCGACGATGTTGGGGAGGTTATCAGGCTAGTTATGCACGAGACCATACGCATTCGTCGTTTGAACAATATTGATTGGGGCATGGTCGCCTTCCTTGGCGATGCAAGAATCTCTCCATCACATGCCAAGTTATTATTACAGCACTTCCCTGAAGCCTTGAATGATTCGAATCATGGCACCTTTGAAGTATCTCCGTTGGATAGAATGGCATCGGGGTATTTCATTCACGGCGAAACGACTGCTTGGGTTGAGAAGTTACGAATAGCACTTCGGGTCGCTATGTATGTAAGGCAAAGACGGGAACAGATTGAACAGGATCCTACATTGCCAAAAGAAATCACAATGCCCAGCTTCTTTTTCGGAACTGGTTGTCAAGTGTTAAGGAGACGAGAAAGTGGGCTAATTGGGGCAGCTCAAATATTCTATCCCTACCATGAGCTCATTCGACTCATAATATCCCCGAACTTTCAAGGAACTCGATTCGGAAGGGTTGGGTTCATTAAAACTCTGAACGCATGCACCGAATCGGAGCCTGATGCATTCCTCCAAATGGATGACGAAGGCAATCTACCTATTCATATTGCCCTAAGGTCTAAATGCGAAACTTCCCTAGGGGTGCACGGCGAAAGGCGTTTGATTAGATACCTACTTAAATTGAATCCGAGTACATCTTTGTGTCTTGAGGGCGGTGAGAGTATCGATGGGCGAGTGAGACGATTGCCACTACGCTTGAGCATTGAGAATGGTTGGCCAGTCTTCGATCTCATAATAAATGCAGCCTTGACATGCGGCTCTTGGAAGACGCCAAATGGGATCGATGACGACTTTGTCTTGGATAGACCGTTGCTTCATGATGTGCTGAACGGACCGTATCACCCTCAATTCGGAATATATTTTGCTCGAGAGATGGTTAAATTCATTATTGGGCGGGTATCCCATCATCATTTCCCTAGGGGCCAGAAGCGCATGCGTTCCCTTACGAATCCGGTTGATAGCGATGGTCGGACAGCACTGCATGTAGCTCTTGAATCAAAGTGGCCTGTATACGACCTCCTTGCTCAAGCCTACCCAAACCTTTCGTTGGAAGTACGCGATCCGTCTCGATTCGGATTCTTCCCATTTCAGATCGCAGCATGCGACTTTGCAGCCGGTACTATCCGAAAAGAATCGCCAGATATAAAGGTACTTATTCCGGGTAAATCAACGGATGGTGTTAACCATAGTACAGACACATCGTTGAATGGTCTTGCCATCGGAGAAGAAGATCGAAGAGAACTTCTCGAATTGAGTATGCTCTTCGAGATAGTAAGAGAATGTCCACATTGTGTCACATATAGTCTAGACGATTTGAACCATGATGACGCCATAGGCCCTGGTCCAACGAAGAAAAGGAGATATGACCTCTCGTCGATTGAATCATGATCAATGATAATAATGTGTATATTGCAGATATTCTGTCTCTTTAATCCCTTACAATTTCATCCATTATCATTTCCTCAACACACAAACCATACGGAAAGCCTCGTCCTCATCCTCAATTGATACATTCGCATCTAACGCACCATACTTGGCAACCAACTCAAAACCTGCGCATCTGGCTAATGCGTCAATTTCTTGCAATGTGAAGAGCCTCATCGGGACGATATCTTTAAGATTGGTCCTACCATCTTGGGACATTTGCAAAAACAGAGATGAAGTTTCGTCATCCTTTGGAATGTTGTTCACATTACTCAACTTCAATTCCATTCCAACAGTAAAATGTCGTATTTGAAGAATTGGATCGAATTCATCATCTTCATCTCCCCACACAATATTTAATTCCCCATATTCCTTCTCGTCCCCATCTTCATCCAATTCATTCTCAATCAATGGTACCGTCCACCCGTTCTTGGTGCATTCACCCATACTAAACGTTTCTCTTGGGTGGGGAAGCTCGATGACGACGGTACCCCCAGGTTGGATGACTGAATGTAGTGATGCCAAGCATGCAATGATATCGTCATTAGTTAGTAGGTGCTGCATTGATCCTAGTAGGAGCCATGCACTATCAAATACTGATGTTGACGAATCAGCGACATTTCGCATATCTCCAAGAACATACTCAAAATCATCTCTTCGACCGCCAGGCACACCAAGCTCAAGGTCAGCATTCTGCAACCCATAATCTACCATGTCATGTGATCGATCCAGAGCCACTGCCGAATCTACCTCTGATAGCGGATGCTCGGATAATGCCGCGAGAGAGTGTCGTGCAGGACCTGCAGCTAATTCAAGGAGACGCAATGGTCTATCCGGTGCTGCCGTCTTGGCATATTTGGCATGCACACTTAGGAGGAAATCAACTTCATCTTCATAGCTTCTGTATCCAAATGCGAGATCGTACAATGGTGGCATTGAGTAGATGCTGTCTGATTTTGATGGAGTTGAATCAGGTGTCTCTTGACTAAAGCCCTTGTCTACTGTGGTGATGGAGTCATCGTTGCGATTCTTCCGTCGAGACATGGCTCCACCACGTCCTCGTACGGCCTGCAGAATTGTTGATGGTCGGAAGTTCGTGCATGGGTGACATGAAATTGGACTTTTCGCAAATGACTCGACAATAGCCGCTTGCGCGGATAGCAATGTCGCGAGAGTCAATATCTTTGGGGGCATAGTGAATGAAATGTTATGATGTTGTCTGCGTCCTCGGAGACACTAAAACTATGGCAAGATGGGTGGAAAGATGGGAATGATGGACAAGCCAAGGTTGGGTGAGTTTGATTTTGATGAGTGGTTGCGGGTTGAAAGATATGGCGGGAACATGAAAGATCTCTTGTGGGATTTCCCGCCATTTCAAGAAGATTTGGCGTACCTCGCTCTGTGTTGGTAACGGTTGGGCGATGAAGCAAAGAGCGAGGTTCGTCCCTCCTGTCTCCTGCCCGACGTATGCAACCGAATTAAAGAGTATCAATGAATGTCCCTGTCTACTGGAGTTGAGGGAATTTTTCTTCATATCACTGATCGACGATTATTTAACTGTCCTGTAATTGCCATGGAACCAGCGTCTGAGTGTCAAGTCCGTTCCATCGAGTGCATATCAACTACTCTCTGGTGAAAGGATCCGATGCATATTGTACCGTTTTAGGGGCAGATACGATCTGGGTAATTTCAATTTTTGCATGTACCATCCACTACTACTCCCGTCTCTTCTGCACCGTACCTCCACCTCTCGCGCTGCCCGACCAAGGAGTATTCCCATTCGAAGTAGGACGTGTTGTTGTTCGTCGCGATGCAGCCTCCATTCTCTTCTTCTTCGCCTCTTCCCGTCTCCTCATCTCCGCCATGCGACTCTTGTACGATCCCATCTTTGTCGGATCATACTCTTCCCAAAATTGCCCCACTAGTACACACAATGTAGCACTAAATATTCCCAAAATTAATAATGTCAGACCCTGCCACGCCACAGGACGTGATTCACGAAGTATGCAATGAGCACGGCGTCGTTTCGTGTAGGCATTGATTTGTGCCGCAGCTGTTCGCGCTAGACGACGTGTCTTCCCCAAGTTGAAATCACGTGGATGTATAGTGAACTCTAGAGTCTCACCATTGGTAGAAAGGATAAAGGGTGCAAGGAGTGACGAAAGAGAGTTTGGATCATTCATTGCCGATAGACGCTGTGCTGCCATTTGTCGTTGTCTTCGTTGGGATGCTACGACATCAATATTATTTGGATCATCCTCGTCCTCATTGTCATCAACAATGGGGAGTGAATTTCGTAGTACTATCACGTACGAGTCATAATTCCCATTGACATCGGGGCCACTGTTCCAATTGCCTTGATTCTTTTTGTATTTTGGATATTTTTGTTTGTACTTGCGCTTATCTTTTGGTTTCATGGGTCGACGGTCATTGGGCCGACGTTCATCGTAGTCTTCCTCCCCATGATTGTCACGAATTCCGTTGGCATTGGGTGGAGCATTGATACCATAATTTTCAACTATGATATTCGATCTAGGGTCCCATTTGACATTTTCTGCACGTACTAATTGATCTCTTGATATTTCAATCTTTGTAGTACGTTTGAATGATTTCTTTGTGGCACCAGCGGTCGATTTGGGTTGGAATGAATACGGTGTGTAAATAGTAAGCGTACACCCCCCAGCATGACAATCTAATATCATCGAGGCACTATTCCTTCGAATCCATGTCCATCCCAACCATATAAATAGTATGCTAGCGAACATCCATGCGTAGGAGACCTTGGTATATCCATCGGCTGATCGTATCGCTTTGGCGAGGGGTGTTTCGAGCTTTATGGATTTGACAGACCCATCGGCAGCGGCACGGGGTTCGGCGAGAGTTGTTGGAAGATCGGCGGCTCGTCTGCGTAGCATATTTTCAATGGAATGATTCTTAAGTTGTGTAATGATACGGGTGCATTGTTGACGAGGCGAGAAGTACTATGGTATCGTATTCAAGCGGACGTGTCATGGTCGATGCTCGATGTGTGGTGGGTGGATGGTCGCTAAAATTGAAACTTTGGCGAAAACGGCGGGAAGAAATTTTGGCGAAGAACAGGTGATAAAAATGGCGGGAAAGCAATTCCGACGATGACGACGACCTCTCTCGACGATGATAAAGAAGAGAAGTGGTGGTTCTGCCGAATCTATCGAACGTTGAATCTCCATCGTCTTCGAATGTTTTTTCGGAAGCAATGAAACAATGCCGAATCTTCAATTCCTGTTGGTTTGAAATTCTCCTGCAGCAGCCGCCGCATAGGGGATGGCGCACATCGGCAGTTGGTGGTTGGTGGGTCATCGATACGGCAGCATCTCCGTCACTTCGAACCACACACTCCATTCAATAATACTTCTAGTACATTTCTATTCGCCTTGGCGAGCAATTGGCAATACTTCTTCGCATTGGAAGAATTAGAGTTGGGGTCTAGATAGTACCGTTCTGATTTCTTATCACATCATGCATCACATGGGCGGCGGGGTTCTTGCCGATGGTGGCCACTTCAATGCTAGTCCAAGGAAAGCACATCGTTCGCATTCGCATTCCATCTTGTGGATTACCATCGCTGCTTCGATTTGTTCAGCAAGTAATGCTCTATCATTCTTCAAAAGAAATGCACAACCTACATTGAACAATATCCATCAGAGAGAAATCAATACTGCATTTTCTCCACTGGAATATGAACCAATTAGTGATTTCTCGGGCACATCTCCACCCTATCCGTCAAATCTACATTCATCTGCCACCTACAGTCATGATCGGAATAGTCGACAACGAATTATCTCTCAACACAATAGAAGATTCTTTCGACGAGAGGGGAACTTTCAACTCAACTACAAAGATTATGACGATGACTTCCTCTCCCTACTGGAGGGGCAAGAATCACTTCGAAGTAGAATATTTCGTGGATGGAGGAGGAAATCATTGACAAAGGCCTTGTTCCCAAGTTCGAAGGATGAAAGAAATGCAACAAATCGACTGGACATGAAGCAAGATAAGGAGGAAGCTGTACCATTACCTACCACGCAGTCCAAACCTGACAATAATAATTTCCGAAGGAAGAAGAGGAACAAGGTCGTGGTATCGAACATTCAGGAGCTCCATGAGGCCATACTAGATAAAAAATTAGAGTTGCGAGATGTTGAGTTGAACTATTCTCCTCCTCCATCGTTGCTGACATCGAAGAAGGATTGCCCTTCTGATACTGCATTGAATCCGGCATTGGTCAATTCAGATGATCTCCCAATTGTTTCGACGACAAATATACCAGAATATAATGTCGTAGAATCAGAGATTGGAGATGGTGATTTGGAGTCACCTTTCTTGGATGTTGAGATAGACGAAAATGATGAACCAAATGCCGAGGAATGGCAAATGATTGGTAATGTCCTTGCCGAAGACAATCCATTCTTAACTGATACCAATGATACAGCATGCGAGCAAGCGACGACGTTATTCTCTCACGATGTCCTCAACCTTCTTCACCAAAGATATCATTCCAAATCCACACCAATGAATCGTTCTGCAAATGACACTGCCATACTTGCATTAGCCATTGAGGGTGGTGGTATGAGAGGCGCCGTCAGTGGTGGCATGGCGGCAGCCATCGCCTGTCTAGGACTTTCGGATGCATTCGACAAGGTCTACGGAAGTTCTGCCGGAAGCATCATTGGGAGCTACTTTGTATCGCGACAATTATACCTCGATGTCTATACCGATGTCATCCCGGCAGGCAAGAACTTGTTTGTCAATAAAGGTCGAATCATTGGAGATATATTTAGAAACATGTTCTATGTGATGAGGCAACAACCTCTGGGTAAAAGGTTGAATGCCAATGTTATTGAACGGTTCCGCAGTCCTGCCACGGAAGGCAACATTACGATATCTTCCACTGAAACATTGCGACCAACTCGTACTGGAGGACTCAACACATCGTTTGTTTTGGATAGCATCATGTGTCCCGAACGAGGCTTGCGACCACTCGATCTGGATGCATTTGCTCATAATGATGCCGTGCAGCCTTTGCGAATTGGGAGTTCAGCTGTTGAATTGGACACGGGGAAGTTGAAATCTATATGCTTTGGGTCCAAAGAGGGTCACTTTAAGGATCAGTTTGCGAACCCAGGCAATCTTAAGGACTCGACGTCGATGTACCCCGAGAAGGGCTCAGCTCAAGCGGATGAAAATGGATATCGCCATGGTTTGTGGGCATGCTTGGGTGCAAGTATGACAGTTCCTGGAGCCGCTGGTAGTCCATTGCGAGTGGACTTGCCATCGAGCGATACGAATCAGTTAACACCACATCTGTGTTTCGATGCATTCTGCTATGAGCCAGTTCCATACCGATCCGCGGTAGCTGAGGGTGCTACGCATGTCGTAGCTCTGCGCTCTAGGCCAGCAGGATTCGAGCCCAAGACGAAGCCAACACTCTATGAACAACTTGTTGCCCCATTGTATCTTCGCTCGAACGGTGCCAAAACGGTAGCGGAATTCTTCGAAAAGGGAGGACAGCAATATCTTTATGCAGAGGATGTACTCACCTGTGACCTGGGTCTGAATTCGAGTGAGCCAATTCCTATTCCACCTGCCAAAGTGTTGTATGCAGCTCCGGAGGAACAGAGATCCGATGATAGTTCTTCACAAGTGTCTTCCGACACTGATCGTAGTAAATGGTCACGTGCACACCTTTTACCCATCACTGTACCGGCTGATGTTGCCGAACTGTCGACCTTGTCTCAAGACAGGGACGAGATTCTTGCAGGAATTCGTGCTGGCTTTGCTGCAGCATATGAATCGTTAGCACCCGTGGTGGGGCTTGATTCATTAAATGGAATGATGATTGCTGAACTTGTATTCCCAGACGCGGATGCACATCATTCAGTGTTAGATAGGCAACGTCCACTTGCCGGAGAGAAGCTTGGGAAAAGCTCGAGAACTTCATCAGTACATGATATCATATCTGCAAGAGCGAATGTGAAAGAATCAACGGTAGTAAGCGCTGGTTTGTCACCGGCACGTTATCTCAATCGAGGGTTTGGCTTCCTGAACAACCGAGACACATTGATAGTTGAAGATGATTCCAGAGATCACGATGCTCGTAGGCTGTTTTCCTTTCTGCCAGGTGTGCAACTTGGCAGTCTCCCGTTGGTGGCAGAGAGACTCGAGTCTCATCTCGAAAGGATCAGTTGCTTGCCATGTTAACAATCGGGCATCAAAGCACGTACAATAGATGTTGTTTCACTGACGTTGGAATGTCACGTTATAATATGTTAAGTGTACATAAAGTTGATACCGTCGAATTTAATGTGACGCGATTCTTAGCATCAGACTATTCCTACAATGCCATATCTCTTTTTGAGGCTACAAAATCTAATGAGAAATCATATTGAAAATCACGATGCGATTGCCACCTTATCAATGTTCGGTTCTGATAAGGGTACTTCATACACATCTGGCAATGAGTTTTGCGGAACTTCTGGCAGCACTATCTCTGACAATTCTGGCGTGGGTGCTTCGTTCACTTCAGGCAATGGCATCGTTTGAGATTGTTGTTTTTTATTCTCCAATCGAACTTCCTCTTCTAACTTCTCGAGCTCTACCAGTGCGTCCTCCTCCGCAAGTTCGTCCGTCACCGTCATGCCCCCCCGACCAAGTACCTCATTTATCCTCATCTCTACCTCATGTTGATCTTGAACTTTATCCATCAAGTCCAATACATCCTCAATTCCCATCTCATCATACATCTTCTGCAATGCATCCGTCCCAACTGTCAATGCCGCCACCACCTCTTGCTCATTCTGCTTCTCGGCAATCTTATCCACCATGCGTAGTACCGTCAATAATTGCTCCTCTACCCGATCAGCCTCTTCGAGTTTATACTTTCGTAAACGAAGCAGTTGGAGAGCAGCCTTCGTCTTACCCTCGACATGCATTGTCTTGGCACGGGTGGCGAGAATTTCACAATCGAGGCCAAGTTTGGCGCGGTAGATGGAGAGTCTGTCGCGAGAAATTTTGAGGTCGAGTATGGCTCTGTCGATGGGAGTTATTGTCCCGCCCTTTTTGGGGGCTCTGGACTTGCTTTTACTGCGGCTTTGGATGCCCCCCATGGTAGATGGAGTTGGATGAATGATAGGAAGTCAGGACGAGCAATGATTGATTTATTGTTGTTGTTCGAGATTGGACGTTCGTTGGAGATGTCGAGTGTCGGAGTTCATCGAACCATGGGCGCCGACGGCCGACGGCCCCTACGACGCTCGAAATGGCGGGAATTGTTGTTGCGCGCGCTTGGCCACTACTTGTGCCACTTCGATCCTAATCCTTCCACCACCACCCACCACTCCACATCATCTATTGCGTATCGATGAAAACGAGATGACTCTCTGCACATTGCCCGACGAAATACTACACTCCATCTTCAGTTATGTGGCTGAATCCCCGTCTCTCATTGGGTCATGTATTTGCGCGGTGAGCAAATGAACTTTATTATTTTGTACTGCTCCGTAACATCAACTCTCAATCATATCTTTGTCATACCCCGACACTAAATTTCCGTCGCCCAAAGCTTATGCGCCCTCTTTCAAAGCACTGGCGACATGAACTAGATACGAAACGAGATCTTTGGGAGCTGGCAATGAATGATTTGACTTGCGATTATTATATTTCTTATGAGCACCCCAACGATGCACAAACTTCCTCCCAGCAACATGTGGCACCCATCCAAACTAGTTCTGTGAAACGCGCACGACTAGGCTCAACCTCATCTCCGCGTAGATCCAATCGTCTGCGTCCTGCTACGCCCAAAGAGCGATATATCCACTCCTACAATCTTCTCCTATCACGAAACGAAAGCGCCCTACTGGAACTTCAGGAATGTGCACACTCTACCAAAAAACCTCTATCTCTATCAATGTTGAAGAAGTTGTTGAAAGAATATGAACCTATTGCCATAAATCGACGAGTGCGTTCGGGGGGTACATTTTTGGTAGAAGTTGTCCGTGCAAGGCATGTTAAGGAATCCGTCATCCTAAAATGCGCCAAATTATTGATTGAGAATGGTGCGAATCCAAACATCCCTAGCGCTGAAGTAGGAATGGGAATCACATCTAAGGCAACAATATTGTATGACACATCCGCTGCATCTGGAGAGGTGGGAAAATGCATTTCATCGAGCACTGGAGCCAAACTGTATCCACTCATTATTGCGGCTGCACGAGGCATGTCGAGTGTCGTTGACTTTTTATTAAGCGTCGGAGCCTTCCAAATCCGACAATTCGAATAACTTCTGTTGATTGAAGGCATCCATACACTGATGGGCAATTTGCATATATTGGGATAATTTCGACATGATTTCCCTATATTCCGGTAATGCCTTGAGTGCCTTGGCCATTTGATTAATGGAAAGTGCTTTACCATTGCCCTTTGCGGAGCTGCCAAGTGCTGATCCCGAACTGGAATTAACAATATCCCGAATTTTCGTACTGAGTGTTTGAATGACATCGGCAATATGCTTTCCCCGTAATTCCACCCACACTTCATCATTCTCATTCAATAATGCATCCATCTTCGTCGTTGTCTCTTGAGTGGTCCCCTCCTTGGCCGTGGGAGGACTTGCGTGGGCTGGATAGAACAATACACTTGTTTGAACAGTGAACGTGGGAAATCAGATACCGCACGCTGAAAGAGGGGTGTGTGCTGAATCTCAAATTGTCGATTAATTTATGCCTTACACAAGATGATCGCGAATCACCCGCAAATGCCATCGGTTGCCTCTATGTCGTGCCTTCGTTGTCGATATCTAGTGTCGTTTCAACAGCAGTTGAGAAAATCCCCAGTCAGCAAAGATGACCAACAAGCTCCCACCGACAACACTCGACGTGATGACCTTGGGCACACCTCTCGTTGACAATTCTGAATTCCACCGTGCAGCCACCTCCGCAACGCCAATAATAACTGTCATGAACACCACGGACTTGATGAAATGAAAGCATACAGGATGTGTGGCAATCTCAATGAGTGCATCCGTGTACGTGTCGGAGAAGGTACATCGTAGGTCCAAAAACGAGGAGACGTATGCCACGAGCGATCTCCCACCATGCTCCCAACCTTCATTTTCCGTCCAAGAGACAACTCCCCGTAGTCGAAGTGGAACGAACACAGCATCCCGTACCTCTTGCCGATACGAGGCGATATCACCGATGCCGTACATGGGGCCAATGTGCGCTCCAACTTCCAAGGCAAGGACAGTTCCCGCCAATGTCAGCAGTGGAGAAGCCACCCAGCTTGCCAAGATAGACGGTCCAAATGTCCACATTACCGGGGATATACCCAATGTTCTCAACAATTTGTTTTGAGCCGATGCTTGCATCGTCGCCACTTCTCCTGCATAACTCCCACCAATACGTCCACTCAGTAGTAACGAAGTAATGAGTGGCCCAATTTCCAATACGAATAACTTGGCCATACCCATAGCATACAATGTAGCCTTGGCAGGTGGAATAGTCGTATTCAACATTCCGCGTACCTTCATGTTGATCATCATAGTATACATCGGACTGACTGTCTCTTCTCCGGTAAACATTTGAATCAAGGGTTTGATTTCTTTCTGTACCACCGACAGGACTGTGTCGGTAACATCCACACGACGTAGAATGTCCGACGATAGCATGGAGATGGCGAGACCGGCGGCGAGGAAGGTTAGTAGGATGAGTGGCAGTGAGAAGAGGAAGTAATCAAGTAGCTTGGTCAAGAAGCGTTGGTGGGGATCTTTCCCAAAGACGGAGGGATGACGAAGAGCTTTGCTTTTGGGGCCGTCGTCGTTGGATTCACGTCGATCGAGAGAAACAGTGTTGTTACCGAACAGCGACCTATTCGTCTTGCTATCGACAATCGTAGTCCTCTGCTCCTGCACATTCTTCGTATTATTGCCCATGACAATATCCACAAACTGTGGCTCATGCGAAATCAGTAGCAAGGCCGTACCCTTTTCTCGACGCAGTCTCTCCAACTCCTTAGCAACACCCACACCCGTACTATAATCCAAACCAGCAAATGGTTCATCTAAAATAATGACATGTTTGCGTTGTGCCAATTGCAATGCAAGGGATGCACGACGACCCATCCCCCCTGACAATTCGGATGGACGTTTGTTACCATCTCGTGCATAATCCAACCCAACAGATTCCAATAGACCTTTGATCGTCGCTCGCTTCTGTTCCATTGTCAGCATTTCCTTTCCATTCTTGGCAGATGGACAATATTCCAATGCTACACAGACATTTCCCGCGACGGTTAACGAGTCCAGAAGTGTCGTTTGTTGAAATAGCATGCCTACGCGTTCTCCCGCCGGTATGGCAGTGTTCCAATTGCATTCGACAATATGAATGCCCAAGGTGTTGCGTAGTAGACGTCCTCCACGACGTGGGGGCAGTAAGCCGGCGATGTAACTCGAGAGTGTGCTTTTGCCAGCACCGGAACTGCCCGCGAGATGGAGACAGGAGGAGGGATGGAGAGTGAAGGAGACGCTATCGTTGGAGAAGGGACATTTGACTGGATTGATGTTTTGGGCCTTGAATTCAAGAATTGGAACACCCGCGTCCTCCATCTTCTCCATGGTCGTTGCGTTTGTCATGATGTTGATGTGGAGATGGTCCTACTGATAATATTACGCCGAAGGCCGAAGCGAGCCGAGGGGGCTTACTTGTCAAATCAAGGCTAATTCTTGTTTCATTGTGAAACATAAAATAATGCTACTCCTATCATCATGGTGATGATTGTGGTGGACGATGCCGGCCAATTGTTTTGGCCTTCTTTGCATAATCTTGGATCTTGGGGTTCTCGCCATCTAATTTAAGTATCTTTCCTCCGCGCCAATTTTTATCATAAGTATCTCTCCTCGGTTATTTATGTATCTTTGGGTATCTTTCTGGTTCAACATCCATGGACCAATTACACGTGGAAAGCAAGAGAGCGTCTGTACGCCTCCTCGTATCTTAGATCTTTGTCATTGACCATAACCATGAGCGCCGCATGCCGCCGTAGCCGAAACCGTAGGTAGCCTGTCCGCCTCAAATATGATGATAGTAATGAAGATGATGATCACTTCGACTTCACCCCCCTCACAGTATCTCAGTTGAGATGGCGATGGAGCGAGGGACGTGCCGCATACAACATGTCCAGACATCGCAATCTCAGTCAATGCGAATTCATGTTTGCTTCCGATTATGTGTCTTCAGTCTCGGGATTTTGACGAGGTCAGTGGCGTTTCAGAAGATACCATTGCAACTCATTATTAGAAAGTGCCTGCATCGGTGCTGGCAGGGGAATTTGCAGAAGCCCGCCACGTTGCAAATAAAAAATTGTCAACACAAATTGTTCTCAGCACCGTCGTCATGGTCATCGACATCGGACGGTTCAGGTCTTATAGCACGTGAAGATCTGCTTGGAGATAATGCGACAAACAGTAACACTGACGTGGATGGTTCACCATTGGGTATTGCGCAGTCGACCACCAAAAGTCAGAATCCAACATGCCGAATTGTGGCTACATCTGATGGGGAAATATCGCGACCGACTGCAGTTGTATCGTTATCTCGTTCGTCCAAATCACTTCTTGATAAGATCGAACTTCTTTACGTTGTTGAATCGTTAAAGCGGCTCGGTAACCTTGAGTACATGGCACCTCAATCTGCAGATGAAGTATCTTTCGAAACGGTGCATCATACGAATAATGAAGGGATGGATGGAATGCGCGATGAAGTTGGGACAGAGGATGAAGAATTGGTTTCCATTCTCAAACAGGCATTGAACGACGGAGGGTACAAACTCATGACTCGGAGAGATTTAGATCTTTGTTCGGCATTAAACGCGGGTTATTTACTTCGCCTATCTTTGCTGCCGGATATTAAGGAGTTGGATTCTTGCATAGGACGTG
The DNA here is from genome assembly GCA_036940085.1 of Discostella pseudostelligera. Lineage (NCBI taxonomy): Eukaryota > Bacillariophyta > Thalassiosirophyceae > Thalassiosirales > Thalassiosiraceae > Discostella > Discostella pseudostelligera. The sequence goes on from JALLBK010000061.1 coordinate 57,019, forward strand.
AATTCTATCCAGAGATGGACGAACAATCAGGGGAGACAATTCCGCGTACTAATACACTTCTCTTTGATGGAAGAGTTCTCGTCTTTCGCAGAGGCTACTCCAAAGAAATTACCACTGGGCGTCTCCTTTTACCAAAGCTTGATTATCTACAAGCAAGTTTAGTGCAGAGGTCATCCAGCGCATTAACAAGAAAACTGGGTGAATTCGAACAGCGTATCGAGGGCCTCTTCTTAGACTTCATGTCAGTATTGAACAACTCTGTGCAATGGGCTTGTAAGCAAATATTACGACAATTTCGGAAATTTGGAGTTGAGGTTTTGCGCAATTTCGGACTACATACGAATGATTTCATTGGCGATCTAACTCCGGTACATGAGCAGAATGAGACTACGACGACTGATACTAAACCGGCTGCAACAACCTCATCTATGGGTGTAAGAGGAAACAAAGTGTTTAAGTTTACGCGGTATCAAGCATCGTCGACCATGACTTCGAACTCATTTGATCTGAACGACGCCCTATCTCCGTTTCTGCTCTATGACCACACAACAACTGGGACGATATTTTGCCAATACGATGATAAGTTTCCATCTGAGACAAATGAATCTTTAGAAAGTCGTCCGCCGTTAGAGTCGTTTCGTCTCTTAGAGCGAATCAGCATCCAAAACACGGTTGATTTTTTCTCCATGAGAGGAAGGCGGGAGCTTATTAAGAACTACTTTAAATCAAGCACTCTTGTTGAGCCGGCCTTTGAGGAAGTGATTGTAATATCAAGACCGATGCGAAAGATGAAACCAAAAACAATTGATATATATCCTCCCGATTGGCTTTATGAAGCTGCAAAGGTATTTGATGTTGATGATCGGTTGCCAAATCCCAAAAATAAGACCCAAGACAATGCTCCTGATATTCCGATACCCCCCATAGACATCAAAGTTTTTTCTGATGTGCCCATGGCCAACATTGAAGCTGTACTGCCAAAGGCAAAGTTAATATTCCGTCCTGCGGATGCTGTGGTGTTTGACTTGGTCAGCGTTGTTAGTTTCTTGGCTGTTGCTGGATCTTTGCGGTTTGACAGTCCGAAGTTGGATCTGATTGCATTGATATCGTTGATAGTGTTTGTCGTTCAAACATTTTTCAGATATTCGAATAAATATGCACGATATGATCTTATCGTCAACAAATTCATTACGTCCAAGGTATTGCATCGTGGACCAGGTAGGAAAGAAATATTGAATGTGATTCTATTTGGAATGCAACTCTCTAGCTAACCTGTCTCTCCATGTCTTTCATGACAGGTGCACTGAAGTACATTGTGTCGGAAGCAAATAGCAATAGAGCATTGAGGTCAGTGTTACATTCTTTGTATCTGATAATCGTATTAGCTTCTTCCTTCTCACAATACCGTATCAAATTTTAGAGCCGTGCTGACACGAGATTGGTTGATGGACAACGATGTTGGGAATGGAGACCTTGACGATGCTGCTGCGGAGCAGGTGAAGTCTCACATCAATTACATGAATGGATCACCAATTGACGTTGATGTCCTTTCTGCGCTTAGTGACTTGAAAGACTTGCAGCTGATGAACAATGCGGAAATCAAAGATGACCAAGCAGTCACCGATGCTATCAAACGGCGTTGGGCTGCTTTATTGGATGATTGATTCGCTGAGGTGCTACCATACCAAATCAATCTATCAATCCTAGACCTGAATCAACATCGACTTGAAATCGAGAGCTTTGTTTGTAAAGGATGTACGCGTACGAATCAATTCTCTTCCTGTTTGGGCAAAATGCGGATGAGATTAGGTGATGAGAAACGTCATCGAAAATGATAATAGGGTTGAAACCGACCTCGACTAACCTTTCATGGCTCTTCCTCTGATCAAAGCCATCGTCGATACTTGGCAACTTGATGTTTTCAACTCCAGACCATGGATCTTGTTCAAAATAATATGCTCGATCCTCGGGCTTGGCCGACGAAAGAATCAACAGAACGCCATGGTCTCTGTTGAGTAGTCGAAAGCATTCTGCCATCATTGATTTTGCGTTGGTAGTGGATCCTACACTGCACAAAATGACATCGAGGGTCTTTTTGCAGATGATTAGGTCGAAGGATTCGTCGGGATATCCGAGTCCTTCTGTAATGTCTCCAACTTGAAATGTCATCTTCGGCGTTTGATGTGTGCGCGTTGCACTGAGACTACTACCGTCGTCGCGAGATTCAAGTTTGGGAGTATCAGAAAGCAGTCCCTTTCGTTGGATGCAACTCGAGAGTTGTGCGAAGTAATCGTCATTATACTTCTCTTGCACTAAAACATACATGTATGGTATACATTCAACGTGAGTACTCGTGAACTTTATTCAAGGAACGTATCACAGCAATGGCACTCACTCATTTTGATCACCACCTCTGAATAATCCACGTTAACAATATCAGTGAATCCAGATTGCAGCATATATTCTCCCAGCTGACTATTTCCACAGCCAATGTGCAACACTCGACACGTGTCCGACGATGGAAACTCATGCGATTCTCTCTGCCTCCAATCCTTCTCATTCGCTTCGCCGTCCAAAGGCGACATGTACTGCTGGTAACCAGGCAAAGCGTTGAGATGACGGATAAAGATCTCCCCACCAGGTGGCGACGCTACATGGTTGAGTATTTGTGGAGAGAATAGCTGCTGGAAGATGCTGTAATCGCTGACGATCCAATCGCATGGCTCGGTCTCACGAGAGTATCTGCATCGGTGGAGACAAGAACGAAGGTGTGTCAGGAAACGAACGACAACCGCACTCACTGACCAAAGATAGTAGTAGTTGCTCACCTCTCGTTCCAGTACGATTTCTTCCCATAGCTTGCCATTATTTTTTGAAACTGGGTGTCGAGATGATGTCGAACACTGCAGGATGTAAATGAGTGAGGAGCATCTTCCATCTGTTGTCATCATTTTGTCAATGGAATCGTGGTAGATCATGCACGGCAATGACGAACCCGTCTATGAATTGATTGAAATGGTTGCTCAACATGTTGCAAGTGGTTCATGTGTATCTGCTTGCAAGTCATGAGTTGGAAGCTGTTTGTTGGAAGTCGGAAGCAGAAGATTTGTGGGGAAGGGGGAAGATTTTGGCGCGCCTCTCGATTCAACCCATGCGGAAGGATCAGTACGGAATCTTCCCGCCATTTTCTCTACTGGAGGAATCAGAATTGTTTGCACGTTGTGTCTTCCCGCCATTTCGAAATGCCGCAATCCGCGACGATGACACGGGCACTCCATGGCGATGGCAATGGCCGATGCAGCAGGCGGAAGACTAGTACTGGACAACACATCGCCACCCCTACTGTCCTATCATCCGCTGACAGTTTCCTCTTCAGCATACTAAAATCCACCGCCCGGATCATTGCAACCCGCCACCAACGAAACAATGGACAGTAGTGGCGTCGGAATCGGAATACCGTCCGCTCCTACCGCCGGTGCTGCCGCTACCGCCGCCTCGCGACCAGCCGGGGCCATGTCATTGCTCGACAAATATGCCTCCATCAATACTAGCATCGAAGACGCACGTCGTCGTGTGACCGAAGTACGTTCCACTCTCGAATCATGCAATCTAAAAATCGCATCTCTCGTCGAGGAACGGAATGGTATGCAAGCCGAAACCGAGGCAGCGAACAATGACAAAGTGCGATTGTTGGCACAGCTCAAGGAGGCATCGAAATTGCATGCGACAAAGCTAATGGAGAAGGAGCGTGTGCAGAACAATCAACGACTTGCCAAATCGGAATATGATAAAATGCGTCGTTTTATTGAAGATGAGCGTATGGATTTTTTGGAACGTGGTCGTGAGTTTCGATCGGAATGCAAGAGATTACGAGTGGCATCGTCGATTCTTGTGTTGGAAGGTGGGGCAGGGGGGAGTCTCAATGACAATGACATGACCGACGAGGCAGATCTATGGCGTAGGCTTCAGCAACAAGACTTTACGGACGCCAATAATGACACAAACGATGTCGAACTCGAACTGGCGGAACGAAATGACAAGGAGAGTCGGGGAGAGTTGGCTGAAATTGAGGCTGCACTCCATGCCGAGAGGGTAAAGTACGACGATGCCATTAATAGGAGCAATGCTCGGAACCAACGGCTCACTCAGCAACGGGCACAGCTTCAACGTCATCGAAAGGACGTGGAGGATCTGGAACGTGAAATTCAGTCGACGAAGAATAGCATTGTGGAGGAGAACCAACTTGCGCACACTTTTGAAAAAGGTAAATATGGCTTGCCGCAACATTTTATGTGAAGTTGTTCGAAGCGCCTCGGCAACAACTCAACCATTTATTCCCCGTGTAGAATGTGCCAGGAGGAAGCAATTCGGTGGTTCCAATGCCTCGAATAACACAACGATCAGCAATCAGCATACTCCCCCGACTATTCCTTCCTTTGGAAATAACCAAACAACCAGGGGTGGAGTTGTCACCAACCCATACAGCAAGCAAGCTACTCGGACTCCTACTTTGAACGCTCATCGGAATGCACAATCGAACAGCAACGACAACATGCAGTCTAGCAAGGAGGTAAACAACGTTCTAAAGTATGCCTCCAACATGATGCATGGGATTACACCCGAGTTTCATCAGGGGCAACAACGAAACAGGGAAATGACCACTCAACACCACCACCATCACCCCCCTCATCGTCATGGTGGCTATGTTCGTAATCAACGTCAGTTTGGCACCTCGGTGGGCGTTTCCATCGACTCCGCAGTGATGGAAGTACCTCGTACTAGCACAAGCATGTCAACGGCAACACCAGTATCTCAGCCCCCAATGAATTCCTCTACAAAGTACACGACAAGCACCGAAGATAGTGCGTCCGATGCTTCCTCCGCTAGCTCGGATGAGGATATCTTATCCTTCAATATCTTTGGAAAAAAGTGAGCTATTAGTTTAGTTTCGGGCAGAGATCCACAAATCATCGTATCCATGCTTCTTTTTCATTTCATACATCCATGCTTCGGTTGTAATAGATCTTGTTTTACAATAACATAAATTCGCAATGAGCATTCAGACTATCGGCGCCTTTCCATCTCATTAATAATGTTGTTGTCTCTCGTATGCAGACTCCACACACACACACACCCGCCCCACGTACTCAAATCAGCACCCAATGCACTACTCACGAGAGAGCATACCCCCCAAGGAAAAGCAAAACGAACGCCACCATACTCCCCCAAATCAAAGTATTCTTCTGTCCCGAAGTCATGGAATTGGTTCCAAATCCATATCCCTGATTTACCTCAAATCCAGGAATTGTCTCGACCACCTCGACGAAACTGTCCTTACTTGCCCGACAGGTAGGACAACGCCAATTACTCGGCAAATCCACAAATTCGGTACCAGGTTTAATCATCCCACCAATGAGGAAGGAATCTCCCTTTTCGGGATTGTATTCCCAATCACAATTGGAACATTTGTGTAGTCCGGTAGATCGTTTCATAAAGACTTCTTGAGCACGTAATTCATCGGCCTTGCGTTGTTTTTCGAGGGCTAGTTTGGTGGCAGCGTCCATGGGTGGTTCATCGACTACTGCTGTTGTTGTTGTTGTTGCTGCTGGTGAGGAAGTGGATTCGTCATCGGATTCGCTCAAACGCAATATTTGGAATGATGAGTAGTGGCGTCGCGATGCTGCTGGAAGCGACGGTGCAACTCTGTTGTAGGATGGCGGCGCAAATGCCTCCGATGAAATTGAGAACAGGCATACTGCAGTGGCAGCAAGTTGATGAAGTAGTGGCGACATGGTGAAGAGAGGCTATGGCAGTGGCGATGGCAATGGCAACTGCAAAAATATATTATGTTGTTATGGCATTCAAGATATCGTAGGAGAGGCAAGGAATCGTCTTGACTCACCAAAAGTCTCGTGCGTGGCAAACAAGTCAGAAGATATGGCGGGAAGGAGCGAGTCAGAAGATAATAATTGGCGGGAGAGAACCGTATCTTTGTGTCTGTCCATCGACCGCTAACTTGAATGCGTCAGAAGATATGGCGGGAAAGTATATCTTTTTTCCGAAGATATGGCGGGAAAGCATGAGTTTGTGTCTGTCCGTCGTTCGCCACCTCGTACGCACCAAAAGATATGGGGGGACGGCGAATCTTCGCGTCTGTCCGTCGGCGGCTGAACACGTACGCGCCGCCCTGCGCCGCGACGCCGACCAAAAAGCGGCACAATCACTGTCATTGCCGCCGCAGCAATACTTATCGTCCGCAACCATGGCGTCCGCCACCACCGCCCCTACCGAGAAGGCAGCCGCCATACCGCCAGCCGTAGTCACCAAAGACATTTATCTAATTCAATACAATGCCTTCTGCTGTCTCGGCTGGGCCTACATCCTGGCAATTGGCATTCCAACTTTCGTCCAATCTGTCATTTCCTCCACCGCCTCCGGCACCTCCGTCATTGACGCATTGAAACTTGCTGGCGGACAATTGTATTTTGCCACACCTGTCACGGCTGGCTTGGCGGAAGAAACTGAACCAAGTATAGCCACTATGCTAACGTTGGTGCAGAGTGCGGCATTATTGGAAATTGTTCATGCCGCGCTTGGGTTGGTGAGAAGTCCGGTATTTGTTACCATGATGCAAGTGGGGAGTCGTATTGTGGCATTGCATATGATTAATCATAGTCCTACGGCGCAGAGTAAGTCCAAAAATTCTGTTGAATATATAGTGATTGTTCTCTGCAGTGAGGCTGATTTTTTACAATTGATTGCCCACTTTGGAAATTCACTCACCCAATTATAATGATTGTTCTATTCTATTTATGTTCTGGCAGCACACTGGGGAGCAGCTCTCATGATCCTATCCTGGGCCCTCGTTGAAGTTCCCCGCTACCTCTTTTACATTGCCGCCATTGCCACCGGAGATGCTACCAAGGGCACTCCCTACCCACTCTTTTGGCTTCGCTACTCCCTCTTTGCCGTATTGTATCCCACGGGCATTGCTGGGGAATTATCCGTCTTTTTCAATTCTTCCAAAGATTCTACCTTTCTATCCCTCTTGGGGACAGGGAATGAATCCTTCATGTATTGGTATGCCATGGCCTTTCCCATTATTTACGCTCCCGGTGCACTTCCCATGATAATGAACATGGCAGGGAATAGGAAACGTGCGTTCAAAACTCGATTTGCCAAACCTCCACCTCCACCACGGGGGTTGGTCTGGCCTGTAACGGAGGTGAAGAATGGTAGTGAGGTGCGATCATCGACACCCACCTCCAAGGAGATATTGGCTGCGGCCATTGGCGCAGTGAATCCGGAATTGGCACAATTGGTACTCAAGGAGAAGAAGTGGAGGTTTAATTATGTCAAGCATTTAATCAACATGGTGGAGGCACAGTGCAAATCTCCCGAGGATGCACTCAAGGTAGCGAATGCTGGATTGGACAAGGCCTATTCCATGTTTCAATTCATTTCCAAGGATGGAAAGACTACTACTTCCTTTGCTGAGGCCATGGCGGCCAAGAATGATACTAAATTCTTCACGGGACATGTCAAGGGTGAACTTGCCCCAAATCCGGAGAAAAGAGTGGAGATTGCCTACAAGGGACGTCAGATTTCCGGTGTGGAGCTCAAGGCACAAGTTAAGAAATGGGTAGACTACGGCACCATTGAACCCAGTGCTGGCGAGGCAATCTTGAAATGTGCCGAGAATCCAAAGTGGATCGACCTACGTGATCAATACTTTGTACTACTGGGTGCCGGATCAGCCATGGGACCATTTGAGGTACTAATGTCCTTGGGCGCCAATGTCATTGCTATTGATTTGGATCGGCCTCAGATATTCCAACGTTTGATTGATATTACACGAAAGTCATCGGGATCGATTACTTTTCCCATGACGAAGGAACAGAAGGATTGTAAGAACGATGAAGAGATGTATGGTTGCTCGGGATGCAATCTGTTTACGGAGACACCGCTTATTCGTGATTGGCTTGTGGATTTGTACCCTGGCAAGTCGTTCACTGTGGGGAGTTATGCGTATCTGAATGGAGCGTTACATGTCCAAGTTTCGTTGGCTATGGATGCAATTTGTCGGGATTTATGCGAGAAGAGGAAGGGCATGACCAGTCTTGCCTACCTTTGCACGCCTACGGATTTGCATCTTATTCCGAAGGACGCGCACGATGCCGCCTTGGCGAATTATAAGGAGTTCAGTAAGAAGCCGTTCTGTATGTTGATGAAGCTTTTGGCTGGAAAGAAGGTATTGAGAAAGAATGTTCGGGATCCTGTCTCGGGAGAGGGCGGTGATTTCTATTATGTCAATGGAATTAGTGTTGCGCAGGGACCAAACTATGGTAAGTGGCATTGGTCTGGAAATAGATCGTCTCTGTTGTCAAGTGCTGCAAATCTGACGTCACCATTATTATCTCGTCCATCCAGCTTTGGCGAAACGGATGCAACATTGGCGCGCAGTTATTGCCCGCAGCAAGGGAAGCATCGTCTCGTCCAATGTCGCGCCATCCACATCCACTGTATCTGTAACTCAAAACCGCACCTTCGCTTGGGCCTACGAAGGCATGCCTTATTTCAAGCCTTACGAAATCTTTGCGCCAGAAACTTCGAAATCGGTAATGATTGCCATCTTGTTCCATGATCTCAACAATCCCGAGAGCGTGGCCAATCCAAAGACGAAGCTGGCCAACCCTAACCAACTCTTCTCTTACGGAGCATTCCACGGTGGTACATGGAGGTGTGCCTACGAGATTGATAGTATTGGAGAGAGCAGTGTACTACTTTATTTTTCCAGGGTAGCCGCACCATACGCACTGGCCATTGGTGGCATTGGAATTGCATTTGGAGCCAAGTACTTTTGGTTTGTTTGAAATTCTTGATGACTACGGAAGTCATCCGAACTAACCCACTTCTTCTGGACGGCATTCTCACTGGGTATGTTCAAGGGATATCTCTAGAGAGTTAGTAATACGCTGTTCACGGTTGACGCGACGTATTAACATGAACTCAGACATGACTCCTCACCCGTGACCAATATTCTATCTTAATTCTTATCCTACGTTCTGCAGCACAACATGCATGAAATTCGACAGTGGAACGAGACAATGATGATTTGCAAACATTCAAACAGTTGAGACCGGGTCAGACTGGTGTACTAATGAACGCATCAAACGCTAGAACCCTTCGTGGGGCCGCTATCTTTGCAGAGTTAGTGGCTCTGTCTGCTACGGCTTGAACCTTCCCATCCGCTGCTGCCTTTGCTGGAAGCGCCTTCCCAGTCACCGGCATCGTCAGTATCTTTCCAAGATCCACCACTCCATTCGTCGTCTGTGCCACCCCAATCTCCGGAGCCGCCCGACCACCCGCTCGATCCTTTAGAGCTGCTACCTTTCGATCCTTTGCTGGAGCCGCTCCCTTTGCCGGAACTACCCGATCCTCCCCAATCACCACCTTTTGAGGATCCACCACCACTACCNCGCCTGATTCCCAAGTCGATCCGCTGTCTTTCGATCCTTTCGAACCGGAGCCGCTCCCTTTGCCGGAACTACCCGATCCTCCCCAATCACCACCTTTTGAGGATCCACCACCACTACCCTTGCTGGAGCCAGCCCAGTCGCTTGAGCCGCCTGATTCCCAAGTCGATCCGCTGTCTTTCGATCCTTTCGAACCGGAGCCGCTTCCTTTGCCGGAACCGCCCGAGTGACCACCTTTTGAAGATCCGCCACCCTTGCTTGAGCCACCCCAGTCGTCGCCTGCGCCGCTCCAGTCGTCGGTGCCACCCCATCCACCTAGACTGCGGCGGACTTTGTGCTCGATGTCGCCATGCACTGATGAGTTGACGATAACAGCAAAAGCAAGTTGGTAAGGTCACGTGGCAGATAGAACACTAACCAATCGAAATTGCGATCGCTTACCAACTGCAGCAATGGTGACAAGAATCATTAACGAAGTGATGAGATTCATTTGGACGACCTTATTGATGATAATGTGGTGGCAAAAGTGGTTGCTGGAGATGGCTCTTGCTCAGCAAGGCAAATGAGGACATCTCGTTTGTTTTGCTAATATTGATCTCGCATAGTTCTTATTCGTGGCGTGTCAATAATTGAGAATCCTTTGAAAGATGGAATGAGCTTTTTCACATTCAGAGTGTGGCGTCAAAGTTAGAATTGATTCCTGTTCGTATGGTTCTCATTGATCATGCATGGAAATCGCGAATGAATAATAGGTGAGATCTTGTTATTGTGCATTCTTCATGCCAATGTTCGCTCGTGTGGTGTCTTGCGCAGCTGTTAGTAACGGTCAATGTCTCGATTTCCAGAACTCATTGAAGTTCGAGCTTTGGCTTCTCATTGTTCATTTTGGAGCCAAACTATTTCGTGGGATGTCGTGTGTACTATTGGAATTGTGTGTGCAATCATGGTGCTCTAGATTTCATTGTGGTTGCTGGAGAAATGAAGTCAATGATCGTCCCATTTAGTGGCACCTTCGAACTTGAATTAGCTTTCACCCAAAGTTATTTTACGTGCTTTCTTTCTACTGTTCAAAGGTCAAGCCTCAATAATTGAAGTTACATATAAATTGCAAGACAAATGATTCACATGCACACAACTTGTCTGAACTGGTTCGTCTCGGATACAAATGAAGGTTGAGGAGAGTTTCAGTCTTCAGACATAGAATTCAAATCTCAAACAGATACATGCCATGCAAATTGATTACATCCTGCGGCTTTTGGAGGAACCCTTAGAGCCGCTACTTCCGCTTTTGGATGAACCCTTAGAGCCACTACTTCCGCTGCGCCTGCTTTTGGATGAGCCGGTACTTCCGCTGGATCCGGAATCCTTAGAGCCACTGCTTCCTTTCAGCATGCGCCTGCTTTTCGATGAGCCGGTACTTCCGCTGGATCCGGAACCCGAGGAGCCACTGCTTCCTTTTAGCATGCGCCTGCTTTTCGATGAGCCGGTACTTCCGCTGGATCCAGAACCCAAGGAGCCACTTTTGAGCATTCGCCTGCTTTTCGATGAGCCGGTACTTCCGCTGGATCCGGAACCCGAGGAGCCACTGCTTCCTTTGAGCATGCGCCTGCTTTTCGATGAGCCAGTACTTCCGCTGGATCCAGAACCCGAGGAGCCACTTTTGAGCATTCGCCTGCTTTTGGAGGAGCCGGTACTTCCGCTGGAGCCGGTACTTCCACTACCTGAGGAGCCGCTCCCTTTGAGTTCGCGTTCCTGTTTCGGTGCGATGTTGATAGCATGATATTATGAGACGACTCAACCATGTGTTAAAGAATTCTACATGTTTGTCATCTTACCAGTCCGTGCATGCTTCCATCCGCTGCATAGAAGAGAGAAACATACGGTGAGTTCGCAAATTGCAACGCTTCGGGTGGGAAATAAGTCGCATGCCTAAGCTTACCGACAGCCGCTACGATCGCAAGGAGGAGAAGGTAAATGAAGAGCTTCATGATCTGATCTTGGTGACGATTGTATTAGTATAATTGATGGAACAAACTTTGATTGGACAGAGCTAATTTTATGAGACGAAGCGAGAGTTCGGTTCTGGAATGATTCCATCCGTGCAGATATTGATGCGTCATGCATTCTGCATCGTGCATTCCATCTCGGTGGTGTCACGAAGACGGGGACGAAATCCGAAATACATAATGTCATGCTTCGCTTCATCCTTGTGAACTTCTCAATAAAATGAGAGACAATATTGATCATCAGGGTTGGGTATGGTGTCAGCCGTAATGATTTATTCATGAGGTGTCTTGTTCCGAGTTGAGGCTCTTCTCATTGCCATCTTGCTGCTGGCTGTTCCTCCACTCATTTCGTTCATTTTTTGTGACCGCATGCAGTATTGATGAGAACTCCTTGAAGTAGTGTTGTCGCAGTGACCCTGACCACTGATAAGTGTTATGTAAGTAGAGAATTCCTGACATGACGTTAAAATGGCGCGCCCATAAACTTGTTCCACGAGGTAGAATTGATGGGTCCGAATTCACCGTCGTTGCCTGATTGGCAATGGATAATGGAAATGAAATACATACTGCGAGTTTCATTGCTAGATCATGTTGGTGGTGGGTACCACACGTACAGGAGCCGGGCAGCAGAATCAGCCACCTGAACTTGCCTTTTAATGTTGCGTAATATGTATCGCTTCGTAATCGTAATTCTTGTCGACCCTCTCCATCCAAGTGATTTCTCATTCGACTCCTTGTAATAAACTCATGCGTAAAAGTACCGTCCATATCGTGGGTTTCATGCATGATTTGCACTGTACACAAGCGGAAAATCCTCCTTTGACAGCTCAATCAGTGCAATATCTTCGTCCTTTACATCGTCAGGGACATGACTCTTCCAAAGTTTGCTTACTCGAGCTTTTTTCGTGAACTTAGCCTCTCCCGGAATGAAATGCAAGCCCAATCCACGCCGAGGACGATCCTTCGACGTATTCTTTCCAGATCCATGCCACATTTTGCCATTGTGTATTGAGATTCCACCCGCTTTTAATCCTGCCATTGATACAATGTCTAACGTTGATTCAGGACATTCAATCCCCTCTAACCGTGCTGCGGAATAAAGCAATCGTTTATTGGCATCATGAAAGAAACTGGATGCAGAGCCTACTCGTCCGTCTCCCCATTTGTGCGATCCTCTCACATACTCTAATGGTCCTAGCTCTTCATCCATATTATCAAGGGCAACCCATACCGTTATTACATCACTGGGAGAGAACATGAAGTATGGAGAATCACGATGGAATACTAAGGATGGAGCACCAGGAGGTCTATGATCAACAATGCAGAAAGAATAAGGATGAGTTGTACAATGATGAGTGGCGCGTAGAAACGCGTTATTTTCCACAACCATGAAATAGAACACTTACTTTGCCCACACTTGATCTTGAGCAAGACGAGCTCCATGTTTCCATCCAGCCAAGTCTGCTACCATTCTGCCTATTTCTGGGGATGTTGCCAATTGTCGGAAATCGTGGTCGCATTTATGAATGTTTATTATTTGTAGGACGTGGCTATTAGATGATGATCCGACGCCGTCACTTCCAGCAAGAGGAGATACCAACGAACCGTTGTCTGCATGAGTCTTATTAGTGATGTTCTTTTTAAGAATGGGCGCTTTGTCCGGCGACGAATTTCGGTTGTACTGCCCTCGAAGCACTTCGTCGAGACGAGATTGCAGCGTTGTAACTAGTGTAGGGTCAATGGCATTGTGGAATACGACGAAACCATCATTTTGGAAGGATGTTCGCATCGATTCCAGTGAAAGATCATTTTGAAATAGGTTCACAGTTGCCATTGCTAAGAGTACAACAATTCGCTTTCATGGTGATGAGAGATGGTAATGATTGATTGGACGGCGAAAGTGATGGGGACGGTGAACAGTGATGGGTGGATGGTGGGTGGTGGATGGTGATGGTGGTCGTCGTCGCGTAGATCGTCGGCAATGTTTCTTCCCGCCGAAACGAAACTCTTCCCGCCAAATTTCACCAAGAGGGTTCGCCAATAGCCCATACAGACTCTTCCCGCCAAAACAATTTAGCGGGAACTTTTGTGCTTTTCATCTGTCTGTCGTTTCCCCACTTGCACCAAAAGATACGAAGATATCGCGAGATTTCGCGACACTTTCAGTTTGCTTTTGCCTGCAACGACCATGGCCATGACCATGAGATCCGCCGGAGCCAGCGGCGGCTACTACCTTTTACTTTTCCACTTCCTCGCCTTTCCATCCGATGGGTACATTGTTTATCCCAGGACTCTGAGAGTGGTAACTCGGCCATGCTTCGCAGGCCTGCCGGAAAGCCATCGTGGCCTTCCGGTGCTGCGACGCGCCGTCGCTGTCAATGTCAAGAAATTGTCCTCAACCGCGACGACGACAAGTCTGAACAACGCCAACGATAATAGCAGCTCGGCCAGCTCACTTGCAACAAATGCTCCAGAATCGTCATACCCCTCCGCACTTGGAACGGTAGGTGATTGGTCTGCCTATCTTGACGAATCCAAAGGTCTCATCTATTACTTCAACCCAAATTCTGGCGAAAGTAGATGTAAGTATTATTTGTTGTCTCCATGCAAGCGATGCATCAAGTGAACTCTACCGTAACCTCATTGAACTCACCACATCATTTTTCATACAATAAAATTCAGGGGAAGCACCAGATGATGTCGATTTTTCCAGTGTGCACACGAACATTGGTGCCGCTAAAAAGGTGGAGATGAGAGAGAGGTTAAAGAATTATTTAGAGAAACGATTGCAGGAATCCGCTTCTGAATTTGTCGATGAGATGCAGAAAGAGAATGCTGAAATTAGAAAGAGAAATAATGACCAAATCGCAGATGTAAGGGAAAGTGCAAAGATGAAGGCGATGGACTCGAACAAGAAATTTCCACTGAAGGAAAAAGAAACGAGCAACAAGGATATTGTCCATGAATGGTCCACTTGGCAAGCACTCATTGACAATAAGCGCGGTCAGATTTATTATTACAACAGAGAGACATACGAAAGTAGCTGGGATCGACCTGATGGATTTCCCGACTTCAAATTGAGTGCAAGTAAACGAACGTTTATGAAGGATCTATATATTCGGTATTTGGAGTGGCAAACGGATGCATCCCAGGCGATTGTTCAGGAGGAAAATACCACGGTCGAATCTGATTCAGCTATTATTGGTGTTGTGGAGGAAACGAGGGAAGTTCAGTATGAGAGCATACCTGAACCTACCATGGTGCAGAATGCAAATAATGTCGTTGAAGCAACCGAAGGCCCGGAAAGCAATTCAAATCAACCTCCCTCGCTCCCAATTGTACAGCAGGGTGATTGGTCGGCATACTTTGACATTAAATCGGGTCTAGTGTTTTACTTCAACGAAATAACCAGCGAGACATCTTGGGATCCACCCTTTGACAACTTCCCACGAATTACCATGGATGCTGGTGGACTTGGTCCGAAGGTATTAGATGCGGAGGAGGCGGGGAATATATCGATGGAACGCGCACTTGGATATATTGGCGTGGATGAAATGGCTGAGGCATTGAAGTGGGAGGAGGCTAAGAAGAAGGAGAGAGCAAGGAAGGCTGCGAAACGAGCTAAGGAAGCTGAAGCCAAGGGTGGCTCGACACCGGATGCAGTTAATATGTATGAAGCAGCAAAGCAGGCGGAAGTAGAGAAATTAGTCCGGGATCGGAAAATAGCCGCGGAGTTGAAGGCAAAGAAAGATGCCGAAATCACACTTGCGCAGCAAAAAGAGGAGAGTGAGCGACTACGACGTCTTCAGAAAGAACGTATGGAACAAGATCAACAAGCCAAATTTGTTCCCAAGCAGCCAGTCCGTCCCAAAGAAGATCCCACAATCAATGCCGTCACCATTAGCACAATGGTAGCACCGGGAAAGATCCGCACTCTATACGATATTCTACAATGCTCATCGAATGCATCACGTTCCGAACTGAAACGAGCGTACATTTCACTTGCCAAGGAAACTCATCCCGACGCCCTTCTTCAAAATGGTATGGTAAACGATACCGAAACAGAATTACGATTTATTCAAATATCACAAGCATGGAAAGTATTGGGCGATACCACATCTCGACGACGGTATGATAGGGAATTACAAGCCAAAGGTTTATCCTCCAAGGCGGGGAATTTGTTCGAGGCTTGGGTTATGGAGGCGGCGAAGGCCATGGATGAGGTGTTGGCTGTGGCAGAAGACAGTATCGAAAGTCGGTAGTGGTAGTAGCACAGTCTCAGCCACCCAATAATTCTTGAATTGATTACTGAACGATAAAACATCAAAATAAGTATTGTATATGTCATGAACTCGAAATTTACTATGTATCAAAGTTATCCATTACTGCACATTCGAAGGATTTGAACACATCTTGTTGCAGTACCGTTTCTTGTTCATTCCGGCATGACATTGTCAGGAACAAATGTCAAATCATTCATTCGTGCAATCCCATCCAAACCAGTCTCATACATTTCATGCAGCCGGACTAAGGATTGATAGACATTCTGTCGTCGTTGCAATAGTTTTTGATTCTCGAGTTTGTTTTGTGCTAATTGTTGTTGAAGTTGAGTGAGATATTCTTGTTTGCTTGATGGTGTTGGTGTTGTATAGTTGTTGGTGGTGTTGGTGGTGGTGGCGGTGGTGGTGATGTTGGTAACGCCAGCTTGAATGTTGTCATGATCTCCCTGTCGATCACCGCCATCAGCACCATCAGCACCGTTCTCATCAGAAGTCTCACTTTTAACCCTCTTTGCATTCCTCTCTCCCCCATCTTTTTCATCGACATCATTTTCTTCCTCATCATTATCCTCCAAACTGGTGAGATTGGTCTTCTTGACGCATAACAAAAGAGGTGGAACTATCCTATCCAAAACTGCCAGGTGCTCTTGTGGTGATTTCTTGTTGCCGCTGAGTGGGGAAGAAGGACGTGCATAGGCATGTAATATCGCCAAGGTGTCACTGGCACATCTACCAATGGGGTGGAATTTATCAATGCTGCTGGTGGCGGTGGCGGCTGTGCTCGGGGTATTGGTTTTGGAGGTAGCAGTGCTAGCAGGTGTAGCGGTGGTAGTGGTGGTGCTCGTTGTCGTCGAAGTGGTTTTGCCACCCACGATAATGGGACCGGTGCGCTGCGGTTTCTGTTGTTGTTGCTGCTGCTGCACTGGACGTGGTGGCTGCGGCACCGGCGCCGGAGCGGAGGCAACTATTGGGGCAGAAACAGGGGGAGGTGCAACATTTGGCTGAAGCGGCGGAGGCGGCTGCTGCTGTTGAGACATCCTAGAGTGCTGCACGGGGACAAGCACTGGCACCGGCGGCAATGCGGGGTAGGAATGATGATGGTGGTGGTGTTGATGCTGATGCTGATGATGATACTGATGCTGACCAGCGACGTTGATTGGCACTGGCGGTGGTGGAGGTAGTGGAGGATAATAATGATGCGCCCCACCGCCGCCGCCCGCGCTGGGAGGATGAGGATAAGACATGGCTTTCGTATGGATCGTTGGGGGGAGAAACGAGAGGAGGAAGAAGCGGAAATGCACAAGATATCTCATGGTGACCACGCGCGAAAAGACAATCGATGGCGCTTGAATTGGCTTAGCGATAGTACTGTGTGTGGATTGGTACTAGATCCAACATCGCTAAAATTGGTGACACCGAAGCTACAACATCATTTCCACCACCGTCACAGTCACCATGCACGATGGCTGGCCCCATCCGCAATCATGCTATCTGCATGGACCATCCAATGGCTATGGCCTGCCAGCATCGCCTTATCCTTATCGTCACCACGACGAGGCTTCGCTTCACATCGTCGGACACGGACCCATCACCATCACCTATCACCTGCTACTATCCATCAACGTTGATTAATGATTATTAATGGTCCATGTGGTGATGTCCTTGTTGGTACCAAAGCATGAAGCGCAAGCGAGCATCGTCGAGATCGACATCGAGCAGCAGCAGGAGCAGGAGCAGGAGCAGGAGCAGTAGCAGTAGCAGTAGCAGTAGCAGCAGCAGTAGCAGCAGCAGCATCAGTCTGCTCCGAACCATGGTGAGGTCGTTGGCGCCGTTCCTGCTGCTGATCTCGCATTCGCCCATTTTTTATTGCCAAGCATTCTGCCTTGAGCCACAGATGCGTCGCATCAACATCAATCCTCGTTGCCGTCTTCATTTGCACGGTAGACAACATCCATCATGTGCCTCCTACTGTCACCGGAAACAACTACTCATCCCGAAGCAACAACACCTCTTCATGACCACCTCCAACAACGACAATTCAGATCCGAATGATAATAGTGGAAGCATCCTCGGTGCATCATTACTCTATGCAGGCACTGCCATTGGTGCTGGTGCTATTGCATTGCCCGCCGAGACGATAGGCGCTGGATTTGTACCGTCGACATTTGGATTGGTGCTGTGTTGGATATTTACGTTTGTTACCTCGATGGTTACACTTGAGGCAAGTTGGCTTGCTTCCAGCTCCTCCTCCTCTGCATCAATGCGTAGCGAAAATAATGTCGTCGGTACTGACAATAACAACAGTGGTGGTGGCGGCGGTGGTGGTGGTGGCTTCCTCTCCTTCTCAAAAATGTCACTTGGAGTACCAGGCGAAATCATTACCGCAACCTTGTTTTGGTTCCTCTTAACTGCCATAATTGTGGCATACACTGCCGAGGGTGGTCAATTGGTATCCAAATTGGTTCAAGAAGTGTTTGCATCTAAAGATGAGGATATCATTTTTCATCCAGTCATTGGATCGTTACTTTTTGCCTCCTTCTTTGCCACCTTGGCCAATTTTGGAACTGCAAGTGTCGATGCCATCAATCGAATATTCGTATCGGGTTTAATTGTCACCTTCGTCCTGCTAGTGGGTGAATGTTTGCCATTAGTGCAAGCATCCAACTTGCTATCGCACTCCGATTGGACGAAGTTATATCCACCGGTGATATCCATTGGAATACTCTCCCTGGGTGCACAGAATGTCGTGCCGACATTATTGCAATACTTGAAGAACGATCCGATTAAGACACGTCAGGCAATCTTCATTGGGAGTTTGGTACCGTTGATTCTCTACTTGATATGGGAAGCAATCTTTCTCGGAGTGGTGGATGCATCAACGATGGATGGGAGTACGGATGTGGATGTTATGTCGGTGCTACTCGGACAGATTGGTGGCGGTAGTGGTAGTGACAGTACAATCGTGTCTAACTTGGTAGAGGGCTTCTCCTTCTGTGCTATTGGATCGAGTATGGCAGGTGCATCTGTTTCACTTGTTGACTTCTTCCAAGATGGAATTACAATATTATCCAACAATCGCGATGAGACATTAAATGATCATCAGTCGCTGGCAGTCCATAACGAGAAGAATTGGGATTCTTCAGGCAAAGTGAATTCACGAATACTAGCAACTTTTCTCGCGCTCGGACCACCTGTCATACTAGCGTATGCATATCCAAATATATTTCTTACCGCATTGGAAGAGGCGGGGTTGTTGGGTGGAGTATCGCTGTATGGAATACTACCAGCCATAGCAATACTCTCTCTGCATCATTTCTCGTCGGATAAAGGACATGGGCAGTCAGACATTATGCCTGGAAGATTAGGAGGTGGTGAAATCGCTCTGATTGCGCTGGTCGTTGTGTCACTTGCTCTTATCCTACCTGAGGTCCGTGGTTTTATGTGATTCAATCCAACTGCGGTGATGCCAATCTGACATATAATATAGTTCAGCATCGTGTTGCCAATCTCAGCACTGCACTGCAGTGTTCTTCGATATTCATATGGATGCAAGGGCAAGGCAAAGTGCCGCCATGCATGAAGAATGATGATGGTCCATTGCACAGTCTCTTCCACGTGTAATTGCCAGATGGCCAAGCTGGTCATACGCAGTCGCCACTGGAGATATGTAAGGATGCCTTGTGTGGCGGGAAAATTTTAGCGGGAAGATTGTGGCGGGAGTTCCAACCGGACGAATGGCAGGCGGAGACTCCCGTATACATTGTGCCTTCGTTTGCCGCCTGCCGCCATGCCATGTTGTGTCCGCACTGTAGCATGACCATGGGATTTTGCCAGCAGTATGGTAGCGTAGAATAATACTCCTACAATCCATCAACAATGCCCCTTGCACACAGTAACATGGCCTCCTCCTCCTCTCCATCCGATCCACTCGTCCGCACGACGCAGACCCTGCTCCTAGACTCGCAAATCCGTGATTGGGTCGTCTTACCCCTCCTCGTCATTATGATCGCCGCAGGTCTCCTACGCACCCACGTCGGTCGATTATTACGTCCACCACCCAAACCTATATCCCACATTGATGCTCGTGCCAAGAGTGCGTTACTTCGGATTTCACGATTGAGGGGTGGTTCGGGGGGATATATTTCCAAAAATCATTGGGAGGCACGAAGGTTAGCGTGGAGTGCACGGGAGGGTTCGAGTTCGAATAACAATACTACAACGGGATGGTTGCGGCAGGAGGCAACGTTGGCCGAAGCAGAGAAAAAGGCGTTGGATGCATTGCAAAAGTCAGACAATGGGGGGAGCAATGTCAATGATCCGCTTACTGCGGCGATGCTTCCTGGGATGGATCCAAGTACCATGATGGTAAGAGACAACGCTATACGGCGAGGAGACGTGATATCTCATGACTTGCAAAAAAATAATGGATCGGAAAGTCTCATTTTACTAACTTTTTATCTGAACTATCTTGGATAATATCATTTTAGGATGGAATGAAAGGCAACATGGCAGCCATGGTACAAAATATGGTCATTATGCAGGGAATCTCGCATTTCTTCCGTGGCTTCGTTTTAGTCAAAGTACCATTCCCCCTAACGCGCGGATTCAAACAAATGTTCCAACGGGGGTTGTTTGACTTGACAACATTGGATACGAGCTATGTGAGCAGTGTCAGTTGGTACTTCTTAGTAATGTTTGGTCTGCGTGCATTTTTTCGACTTGCCCTGGGAGAGCCATTGCAAGAGGAGGTGGAGGGCAATGAAATACAAAAAGAATTAGGTTTGGATTATGGTGGACCACCGGGAGGACAATTTGATGCACCGAAGGTTCTGATTACCGAGGCAGATAATTTGGAATTGATGAATGTTCGATCGCGTAGATTCAAATTGGAAGATGCGGAGAAGAAGTTACTTGGCAAGAGATATCCGAAGAAGAAGAAATTAGTGAAGGGCGGTGAAGAAGATGTATTGTTTGGATTGTCGTCTGGGAAGAATAAGACATCGTCTTCGTCGATACGAAACAAGAAAAAAGACTAAGTAAATAGGTACATAATGAGCTCCTTCTCAATGAATGCCCACTGGCATGCAAACTGATACTGCTGACAAACGTGGAACGTGGCTGTAACTTAAATCCATTTGCCTGCAACCTTCAACTGCATTTACCGCCATTGATTATTCAATCTTGCTCGAGAGATCACTTCCGCTACACTGCGGCGTCAGTCTTCAGTCTTCACTCTCTCGTCAGCTCTCTTCTCTCTCGAGACTCCTGTCAAAAGTAGTACATTCTACCACGCGAAGGTAAATTTCAGCCACGTGTAAGCTCATTCGATGTCTCCCGCCCGCCATCCAACTGTTCGTTCATCTGTCTCCCGCCAAAATCTTTGCGATCTTTGTGTCTCCCGCCATTTTTGCCGAAAGATTCTCACACCAATCACCGCACAAAATCAAGGCGTCAATGACCCGCCGACATGAAGAAGCCAAACATCATGAACTCGATGCATCATCAAACACTTCAACGTCGACGGCTCTGATAGGGAGCAATATCAATCTGGTCTCATAATCTAATCTTCTGGGTGCATCAATCTGTTTGGCTGCATCACTATCATCACTTCCACCGCGGGCGATTCGAACCATGTCGTCGAAACCATCCGCACCAAAAGTCCCCCGGGGGCTACGAGTTCTGAATAAGCCGTCCGCAATGGCAGCCGAGACGAATGTTCAGGCAGAGCGTTCAGCGCTCATGAAGGAAATTGCTCAAATCGAGCAATGGTGGCGTGATCCTCGTTGGAAGGGAACTACGCGGACTTATTCTGGTGCGTTTGTTGGTTTGATACGACATGTTGATGACATGCATTTTCGGCGTCTAACTTTCGTCACTCTCACTACCACCTTTACATTAACGAACAGCCGCTGAAGTGGCCTCGCTCCGTCCTTCCACCGCGGCTCGCTCCTCTGGTATCATGTCACCCAAATGTTCCTACTCCAACACATCATCTCGCAAACTCTACTCGCTCCTAACGTCACTCCATAACGTTGGCGGATATTCTCACACATTTGGTGCTTTGGATCCTGTCCAGGTGGTCCAAATGGCTCCACGTGAGTTATTTGATAGTCGTCGGGCTTGATGAGTTCTTTGACTGTGTTTCAGATCTAATAGCACATATTTGGTTTTGTCGTCTGTTTTTTGGTAACGCAGATTTGAGTAGTATTTACATCAGCGGATGGCAATGCTCGAGTACTGCGAGTAGTACTAATGAACCAGGGCCGGATTTTGCTGATTACCCGATGGATACGGTGCCAAAGAAATGTAAGTTCATCATGTTCAGTACTTGCCTAAACTTCTACGAGCAATACTTTCTTATTCTAATTTACAATGTATTATTCATATCTTGTGGAACCCTCCCAGGCGATCAACTCGTTCGTGCTCAGCTGCATCATGATCGTCGTCAGAACGAAGAACGCGCCTCGGCCATTATCGCTGGCCAGAATCCCGGTCCAAAGGTCGACTACCTTACCCCCATCATTGCGGATGGTGACACTGGCCACGGTGGCTTGAGCGCTGTGATGAAACTAGTCAAGCTCTTCGTGGAGGCAGGTGCGGCGGGAGTGCACTTTGAGGACCAGAAGCCTGGAACGAAGAAGTGTGGTCACATGTAAGTGTTGTGAATTTCGCTATCGAATCATTAGTTGTGATCTGTAATAATGTCCCATTTCTCACATCATTGGTGCCCTAAATTGCCAACTCGTACTTCCTTTGACCGACATACAGGGGTGGCAAAGTATTAGTATCAACCCAAGAACATGTTGACCGTTTGGTCGCGGCTCGTCTAGCTGCAGATGTTTTGGGCGTCGAGATGATAATTGTGGCAAGGACGGATGCAGAGGCTGCTACATTGCTTGATTGCAATTACGATGGAAGGGACCATCCTTTCATCATTGGCGCAACTGTCCCTGGCTCCATTTCGCTTAGTGATGCAATTGCCAACGCCACCGCATCTGGCGGTGGGGATGTTGCCAGCATCGAAAAGGAATGGACGGCAAAAGCTCGTCCCATGACATTCGGCGAGGCTGTATTGGATAAGATTCATTCCTTGCCTATTGATGAAGGTAGGAAGCGAAGCATGATCAGTAGGTGGGAAGCGAGTGATCCTGATTCGTTGAGCAATGGTGCTGCACACCGCGTTGCTGACTCTATCTTTGGGAAGAAGAATTCAATCTATTTTGACTGGGAGGCGTGTCGTGTTCGAGAGGGCTACTATCGCATTAAGCCTGGCATTGAGTACTGCATTCGTCGTGGACGTGCCTATGCTCCTTATGCAGACTTGATTTGGATGGAGACGGTAAGCATGGTTCTTTATCTTCATCGTTGTGAAGCTCTCAAGGTTTGATATCTAATCATTTGTACACTTGATGCATCAGGCTGTGCCGGGTATTCCAGATGCCCGCAAGTTCTCCGAGGGTGTTAAGAAAGTATACCCTAACCAGATGCTTGCTTACAATCTAAGTCCCAGCTTCAACTGGGATGCGTCGGGAATGTCTGATCAAGAGTTGGCTCGCTTCAATGATGACCTCGGAAAGCTTGGCTATGCATGGCAGTTTATCACCTTGGCTGGATTCCACTCCAACGGTCTCATCGTGACCAAGCTTGCCCGTTCCTTTGGAGATAGAGGTATGCTCGCCTATGTCCAAGATATCCAACGACAAGAGAAAAAGGAAGAGGTGGAACTATTGAAGCATCAGAAATGGAGCGGTGCAGAGCTTGTAGATCGTATGGTAAATGTGGCTAGCGGTGGACAATCATCTACTGCAGCGATGGGGGCAGGGGTCACTGAGGATCAGTTTTCAAAGCATTGAGTTGGTCGAGAGCAGTTCAAATCTTCGATATCGTATTGAAATTATTTCAATGAATAGTAGTTACGTTTCTATTGTGCTTGTAATTTTCGTGACAGCATGCAATAGAACCCGATAGGCAGTAGTGGCGACGTCTGTAGCAGTTACATGATGTGAAACGTATTCCAACGAAGCAATTCAACCCTCACATCACTCGGTGCCTCTCGTATCGTTGGCAATACCCAAATCACGTGGCACGAAGATGATATCATTATCAAACACTCTGATAGGTATTCCGTCATTCCTCTGATTGTTTTTGTCGCTTGGACAATTGTCCTGGATCAGCATGCATGGCACTACATTGCCAAGGAGGAATCACGAGCTGAACTTGCCCATCTTCCGCAACCGTAGCAATTTGATCAAACACTGCCGATCTCAAATCGTCGATGTCCCACTTTGCCCTATCATCATTATCATCCATATATCGCCTTGCAAGTGTAACGCGATTGCCAACACGAAGCCAGCCGACAGAGATAAACTTCCCAAATTCATTCTCCCCTCGCGCAAGTACCATA
Organism: Discostella pseudostelligera; assembly: GCA_036940085.1. Taxonomy (NCBI): domain Eukaryota; phylum Bacillariophyta; class Thalassiosirophyceae; order Thalassiosirales; family Thalassiosiraceae; genus Discostella; species Discostella pseudostelligera. The sequence goes on from JALLBK010000061.1 coordinate 81,185, forward strand.
TTCTGGACTTGGTCATGAAGTTTGCCCGTCCAGCGTAATGATGGAGAAAAGAAGTATATATCATGCCTATCGTCTTTGTGTTGTTTTTTCTCATCACCTTCACCCAGTTCATATCCGGAGCCTCCGATCATAGCAACTCGGTGGAGGGAGGATGTATCACCTCCGATTTTCTGTGAACCGTCCTTTGCATCGCTATCTTCACATGATTTTCCCATGAAGGCAACGCCCTCAACATTGAATGAATGTTCCGATGCCACGTACTCATCAAAAGCTCCACGTTTCGGAGTAGGCACCTTCGTCGCGTCGTCAGAATCGCAACCTACCCATGTGCCGTTCCACTGCACGTCGTTCGGCTTGTCTACTTTCTCCACCCCCTCACCGCCGTCCCCGTCGCCGTCGCCATGATCGTCTTTCTTCTCATCCTTGTCAATCAAACTGACGATTCCATCCCAGACGAAAAGAGTATCTCTCCAGTTATTGTTTGCCATGATTATTGACGGACTTTCGACTTGGTATTGGTATCCATTGCCAATTGCCGATTGCCGGAATGTGTCGGTGACACGAAGAAGATATTCTTCACTCTTTAACTTTCACCTTCAACATCCATCTATCGATGGAGAGGGAAGAAGATGATGGTTCGCATAGATTCGCATGAAATTCAGCGATATTATCAACAGTGGAGTAGTACAAGATGTCGCCAAATTAAATTCATGCCGGTTCATCTGACTTCTCCTGCCAGGATGCATACCATCGAAGAATCGATGCAATCCATTCTGTGTGTAGATATCATGCATTGCAGCAAAAGCCATATTCATTGACAATATAAAATACATTCCTTAGTAAGAATACTATGTTGCTTTTACAGGCCTCTTCTCCATCTCCAAAGTGTGCGCAACATGCCTCTCCATCGCGTCCAAGTAACCTGCTGCGTGATTGTAGGGTACTCCATACTTCTCGCAAATTTGCTTTACACCCACTGATAGCGCAGGGAGATGGCAATGATTGATATTGGGAAATAGATGATGTTCAATTTGATAATTCAGCCCACCCGAGAAGTAGTAACAAAATAGGCTTCCATTGCCAAAGTTTTGTGCAGTGACCACTTGGTGTTTGTAAAAGTTGGTGTTCGATGCATGTGCGCAATGATTGGTAAGATGATTGATCTGGGTATTTACCATGAAGCACACGCTGAGTATAGCACCTGGCAGTGATGCCCAGATGAATGCTTTCCAGAGCGGGAAACGAAGGTATGGCCACACGTGCATAATGAATATGTACCCCATCCTTCCCAGAATGTGCGCCACAAGCCGTGGCCTCGACAAGGATGAATATGGAACAACATTGTTGTATGACATTTTGAGATTGGCCTTGATATCATTCAACAGCGATAGACCGATCCCAAGTGCCACCGACCAAACAAATAATACACGATGCCATTGCGCCTGTCCGACATGAGTTGGTTTCCACTTTATGCTCTGGTGTTCTCTCATCAACTGCGGTGCGTGGGCTAAATCTGGATCTTTGTGATCCAAATTTGGATAGGCGTGATGACCAATCACGTGTTCATGATACCACATCCATGGACTGGAATAGTACGGAAAGAGGTAGGGCAACCATGCATTCACTCTCCAATCGGTACTAAGACTAAAGTGAAGACCATCATGCCAGTAATTGACTGCCGTTACCCACGCCAATAGCGGTGTCACTAAAATGAATGCCCAGTTACCATTGATGTACCATGGCAATGTACCAAAGAAGCACGTCATCAATGATAGTATGAGCATCCACCGAGCCGGCGTCGCCTTGGCCGCTTGAGTCAAACTCACTCCTCTCCTCTTTGAAATATCGGAGAAATAATCGTGCACCAATTCTTTCAATTCGGTAACGAACTTGTCATTCTCAATTCCATCCCAGTTGTAATATCCATCATCGGTCGGATCCATCAATCTACACCCTCGTTCATCGCTCACATCCTTAATTGGGATTTCATATTTGGATAAAATCTTCATCAACATTGTCCGAGACAAGAAGGGATGATGTGATTCAAACAATGCTGTACCATCCCGTTGATGGATGAGAGATAGGGCAATGGGACCACCGGGATGTTCGAAGGTGGTGAGATCGTACCACTTTTTATGTATGCGCGTGATGAGACGATCGGATGATTTATTTGTTCGATGTACGGGAGATTTGGCTTCCGTGAATATGTATGGACCGTAGTGTCGGATGATCTGAGAGAGCCGAGGTGAGGATGAACACAAGAGTTGGACAATGAAAGAAGTTTTCGAACCAACAATGATGAGCGGTGCAAGTGTGACATACAAAGCAACAAGAATTCAGCCTTGATATATATGTGTGCATAAGGCATTCGATAGAGTAGATTTCAACTCACCCAACTAATTGCATGCAATGCAGACACCACACCTATGCAAAGAATTAATGCATCGTAATCTAAAGTGGGGCCGATGATCTCAGCGGATGATGGCTTAGTCTCGATGTTGATGAGTGGCGATTTCATCATGGCATTGAATTCGTTGCCGCCGACGCCGACGCCAATGTCTCCACCGCAAGTTAATGGTGAGCTGCAGCTCATATTGGAGGAAACCATCTTCGATCAGCTTACCCCCGTCTATTGCCCAACACCACACAGATGAAATTGGTACTCCTACGCAAACTCTTGTGAACTACCGTCGATGTTCGCCGAGCAGAGTTCTGCTAGGAGTACGATGACGATGAAGAATCGGCGGCGACGGCCGACGGAACCGATGATGTGCCATGTGATTCGTGTGCGAATCCAAAAGATCCAATACCTGTTGCCGCCAAATTAAGCGATACTTTTAACGCCATCTCTGTACCAATAATCGCCAATATCTTGTCCATCACCAGACATTACAAAGTGCAAACCGATTTCCTATGTAAGTAATCGACGTCACATCGGCATTAGTGACGCACGTCACCAGAAAAGACCAGCACTCAGAAGAAAGATACTTAACGTCAGTTGGTAGATCTCTGATTCAGCAGTTTCGCTAAATTGGAATTTTGGCGACATTGGATCCAAAGCCACACAAAAGATCCGATTTATCCGATCCGTCGACGTCGATGGGCGATGGTCGCGTCAGTAACAGTAGCAGTATCACAGTCACAGTATCTAGCACACTCCATCTCCCTCGAATCTACCACTTCAACTACTGCCCTCTGCCAATCTCAACACATAAATTCCATTCAAACCATGGCCCAGCGCATCGCAATCATCGGGGGCGGCGTCTCCGGCCTCGCCGCCGCTTGGCATCTTCACACCCAATCGGACCCCAATTCCGTCGATGTGCACATCTTCGAATCTGAAGCTCGTTTGGGTGGACATGCTCATACGCTCACGCTTGATACGGAAAAGTTTACTAGTCGAGAGTATACCAATGGCACTGCAGCTGTCGCCGCTGATGATGACAATGCACGCGATGAAGAAAAGAAAGAGAATGGTGACGAGCAGAACCCCAACGAGGTGGACATTGATGTCGGCTTCATGGTGTACAACAAGGGCAACTATCCCAACATGACGCGATGGTTTGAATCTCTTGGCGTTCAAGGAGAAGACACCGACATGAGTCTTTCCGTTAGTCTCGATGGTGGCAAGAAGGAATGGAGCAGCCACTCCCTCAAGGGTCTATTCGCCAACCCACTCCAATGCATCAAACCTGAATTTTACACCTTCCTCAAAGATCTTCTGCATTTCAATGCCAATGCCGGTGAACTACTACTACTGCCACCCAACCATCCCAAACGTCAAGTGAACATTCAAGAATATCTCACACAGGAGGGATATTCGGAGGCATTTGCATCCTACTACCTCCTCCCGATGATGGCAGCTTTATGGTCATCCAGTCATGAGGATGTATTGGCCTTTCCTGCCAGCTCGTTGGTGGAGTTCATGTGCAATCATAAAATGCTCCAATTGTTCGATCGTCCACAGTATCAAACGCCCGCAGGACGGAGTATTCAGTACACTTCAAAGATTGCTCAAATGTTGGGGAAGAATGCTCACACCAACACACCGATTGTGACATTGAAGAAGATGGTTAGTACTCGCGATGGTGATGGAATCGAGTACGAACTGTTCACGAACAATTATGTATCCGTGGGACACTTTGATCATGTAGTCTTTGCTTGTCATTCGCCGCAGGCAGTCCAGATTCTCAATACATGCAAATTCACCAATCCTGGTTTGATTGCGGCATTGGAGAAGGTGGAATACGGAGAAAACGTCGTGTATGTTCACTCCGATGCTACTCTAATGCCAAAGAGAAAGGCTGCATGGGGTTCCTGGAATTGCATGGGTAAAAGTGAATTGCTAACGACTCATTTGCAAAAAAAAAGTAAAAAGGGACGAGAGGCGATGGAAGGAGCAGCATCTGGCTTCGGAAACAAACTAGATCACGAGGTAGAGGAGGTAGAGGATGGAAACAATCTCGAGGGAGAGAATGGACGTATGCGCGCCGTCTACGTGACATACTACATCAATCGTCTACAAAATCTAACCACGAGCACGGATATCTTCGTCTCACTCAATCCGCACACGGCACCGCGATCGGACCTCGTCTACCGACGTCAGATTATGGCTCATCCGCAATTCAACCAACGTACGCACGAGGGTCGTGCCGACATCAAGGAGAATTTCCAAGGCAAGGATGGATTGTGGTTCTGTGGTGCCTACATGGGTTATGGCTTCCATGAGGATGGGTGCCGTGCAGGATTTGAGGTGGCCACGGCGATCAATGGCGTGGCATTGCCATGGGTGAAGGACGTGTCGGCGGCGGAATCGACGGATCTCCTAGTCCTACCTCCACCGGACTTGGCGAAGATTACATTTGAGCAAAATGATACCTTCTATCGTAGGCTCAAACGACTTTTGACGTATCGCATCCCCGTCGCCATTTGCAAGGCATTTGTTACTCGCTTCCTCCAAGCGGCAATTACCAAAGGACAGCTGGTATTAAAGTTAAATGACGGCTCTGAATTGTCATTTGGAGATGGAACAGCATGCGGCGACGACTCCTTCCCTGTCATCGCCCGAGTATTTGATGATTGGTTCTTTGTCAAAGTTGCTACCGAATACGATTTGGGATTGGCGCGATCGTACATGGCGGGTCAATTCCTAGTCGAGAAGTTGACGAAGAAGGAAGATTACCCCTGGACACTTCGTACTCCTAAGATGGATGGTGTGGATACTGAGAATGAGGCCAATGACATCATCGGCGATCCCATTGGCCTCACTCGTCTCTTCCTCTTGTTCGTTGGCAACCGCGATACCTCTGCCATTGGATTGCGTTCGTCGAAGCAACATACCTATGCCAATGCGCTCCAGAATGCATCGGGACTTGCCATATCGAAGATTGGATCATTGGTTAACTACCTTCGTTTCAAGATCTTCATGGACAATTCGGAACGTGGTGGGTCGTTGAAGAACATTCATGCCCACTACGATTTGTCGAATGACTTATTCCGTACATTCCTTGATAAGGAAACTTTGATGTACTCCTCGGCAATTTACGATGCCGTGGCTCCTCCGCCGGCTATCATGGGCCAGCCATCGTCGGGGCTGGTGTTCAAGGGAAGTTTAGAGGAGGCACAATGGCGTAAGCTCGACACCTTGTGCGATCGCGCACAACTCCAGCCTGGACAAACTTTGCTGGATATTGGATTCGGATGGGGTGGTCTTTCACTCCATGCCGCCAAGAAGTACGGTTGCCATGTGACGGGCATCACCCTCAGTGTCGAACAGAAGGCTTTGGCAGAAGAACGTGTGGAGAAGGAAGGTCTGGGACATCTCATCAATTTTGAGGTCATTGACTATCGTACGTTTGCCCGTCGAAAGGACAATCAAGGGAAGTTTGACCGTGTCATCTCTTGCGAGATGATCGAGGCAGTTGGCCATGAGCATCTAGGTGAATTCTTCTGGGCAGTAGAGCAAGTATTGAAATATGATGGTGTTTTGGTGATGGAGGCAATCACCACCCCCGAGGCACGATATGAGACTTACCTCCGTTCTACGGATTTCATCAACACCGTCATCTTTCCGGGTGGTATTTGCCCGTCCCTTCATGCGCTTGTGGATGCATCGTACAAATGGTCAACTCTCACGTTGGAGCACATCGACAACATTGGCCTACATTATGCAGAAACATTGGCCGAGTGGCGCAGGAGGTTTAATGCCAACGAAGCAGTAGTGAGAAAGATGGGCTTTGATGATGTCTTCATGAGAGTTTGGAACTACTACATGACATACTGTGAGGCAGGTTTCCGATCGCAGACAGAGCATTGCCTCATTTTGGTGTTTTCCCGTCCAGGGAATAGGGCGTTGTTGCCTCTGAGTGAGAGCAGGTCAGTTACTCAACTGAAGTGCTTGACCAAAGAGGAAGTGGAAACTTGGATTGAGTAGAGGTTTGTTGTACGCCATGTTCAGCAAGAGATGCATGTTTCTTTGTTTATCATTAATCAACGTCTAATTTTGAGTAGACAATGTTTAGCTTTGATATCAGCGACTATGCAACCGATGCATTTATTTGAATTTGATGTGTTTCGTAGCAATGATCTGGATCTTCACGGGTCTTCACTCTTAGTGACTTGAGGGACCAAACCACCACATAATCTAATGTTGATATGCTGCACTCATTATTGCATAGCTTAGTACTGCCCATCAATCCTTCTTGCTAGTTAGCTTGTATCAGCACCACTTTTTGCATCACCCAGTAGATTACCTTTTACTTCTAGTGCACTACCACATCATTTTACATCAGTCATCAGCTTCTTGTTGGTGCATCACTCCTCCTCCATAGTGTTGTCTCCTTGTCCTTGCCTGTTTTTGTCAGTATCACTGCTCTCCTCATTCTTGATGGACTCCTGCTTTTCAATATCATGATCCTCAATCCTCACATAATTCTCTCAGCACCATAGTATTTTTCTCCCCCGTGATCTTGTGCATAAAAGCAAGTATCACTTGTGGCAGACTTGTGAGAGTAGTAGCTTCAACTCCACCTTCTTCCTGCTTTGGTGGTGGGCTGTGCAACAAGAAAGAACTATCCTTCCCATCCTAACAAGCCAAGCATGATCACTCTACTACTCTAGCTCTTATTCTCTTCTCTTCAGCACATTGCTGCAAACACTATCTCAACTCATCCTTGTACTATCCTATCATCACCACCTCCTCCTTGTCACATTATTGCTCATTGTTGTACTAACAATCCTCTTGTTCTTACAGGGTGCTGGTGTGTATCTACAGAGGTGCACAGGTGCAGAGGTGCACATATGAAGGTGCTGTGGTGCTGATGAGGTGCAGAGAGTGCCGATGCAGATATGGAGGTGCTGAGGTGCTGAAGATGAGCAAGAGGTGCAGTTATGGACTGCTGAGGTGCTGATGCTGAGGGTGCAGGTGCAGAGATATGGAGGTGCTGAGGTGCGTAGGTGCAGATATGGAGGTGCTGAGGTGCGTAGGTGCAGATATGGAGGTGATGAGGTGAGAGGTGTAGGTGCAGAGTGTGGAGGAGTTGCAGAGGTGCAGGTGCAGAGGAGTGCAGAGTGCAGAGGTGCTGATATGGAGGTACTGATGTGCTGAAGAGGCACAGAAGGGTGCAAAGGAGCTGCAGATCAGCTGCAGAGGTGCAGATGCAGCTGCAGAGGTGCAGATGCAGAGGTGCAGATGCAGAGGTGCAGATGCAGAGGTGCAGATGCAGAGGTACAGATGCAGAGGTGCAGATGCAGAGGTGCAGATGCAGAGGTGCTGATGCAGAGGTGCTGAGGTACTGAAGCAGTGCAGAGGTGCAGAGGTGCAGAGGAGCTGCAGAGGTGAATATGCTGAGTGCGCAGGATGTGCAGAGGTCAGAGGTGCAGGTGCAGAGACACAGATATGGGATATGGAGTAGCTGGGGTGTTGAAGAAGTGGTGCAGAGGAGGTGCAGATGTGCAGATATGGAGGAGAATGGAGAAGCTGGTGATGTGCAGAGGTGAAGGGGTGCTGAGATGCTGAGGGGTGCTGAGTTGCAAATATGGAAGTGCTGAGATGTAGAGGAGGTGCATAGGTTCAGAGCTGCAGATATGGAGGTGCTGAGGTGCTCCTGAAGAGGTGCAGAGGGGTGCAGAGGCGTGCACAGGAGATGCAGAGGTACAGGTGCAGATGTGCAGATATGGAGGTGCTGAGGTGCTGAAGAGGTGTTGAAGAGGTGCAGAGGAGCTGCACAGGTGTGGTTACAGAGTGCACAGGAGATGCAGAGATGCAGAGATGCAGAGATGCAGAGGTGCAGAGGTGCAGAGGTGCAGAGGTGCAGAGGTGCAGAGGTTCAGCGGTTCAGCGGTTCAGAGATGTAGATACGGAGGTGCAGAGGAGGTGCAGAGGAGCTGCACAGATGTGGGTACAGAGTGCACAGGAGATGCAGAGGTGCAGAGGCGCAGAGGCGGTGCAGAGATGCAGAGGTGCAGAGGTGCAGAAGTGCCGAGGTGCAGAGGTGCAGAGGAGCTGCACAGGTGTGGGTACTGATGTGGGTACAGAGTGCACAGGAGATGCAGAGGTGCAGAGGTGCAGAGGTGCAGAGGTGCAGAGGTGCTGAGGTGCAGAGGTGCAGATGTGCAGATATGCAGATGTGCAGATGTGCAGATGTGCAGATGTGCAGAGGTGCAGAGGTGTAGATGTGCAGATGTGCAGATGTGTAGATGTGCAGATGTGTAGATGTGTAGATGTGTAGATGTGTAGATGTGCAGATGTGCAGATATGCAGAGGTGCAGAGGTGCAGAGGTGCAGTGGTGCAGAGGTGCAGAGGTGCAGAGGAGGTGCATAGGAGATGCAGAGGAACAGAAGTCTAGAGGTGCAGATGTGCAGAGGTGCAGAGATGCAGAGGTGCAGAGGTGCAGAGGTGCACAGATGCAGAGGTGCAGAGGTGCAGAGGTGCAGAGGTGCAGAGGTGCAGAGGTGCAGAG
>JALLBK010000062.1:0-27330 GCA_036940085.1 Discostella pseudostelligera
GGACCCCTTCGGACGACGGACAGATACATATCATACCCCCAAAAGTACTAAGTATCTATGACTTTCAAAGTACCATTTCTTCTGCCTGCGGTAACTGCCTGAAGGAGCATGAAGAACTCAATGCGAACCAGAAGACAAAGAAAGTGAACAGTTTGGTGATAATAAATACATAGGAGTACTGTGGTGTCGACAGAAACCTCGCCAACAGTGCTCGAGTTGGTGCCTAGCATGTGACCCGAATTATTGCGGCTTATCAAAAGCAGGTCACAACAGCACTCTCTAGAGGAGTCCAAACAGAACGCAGCAGCTTATCAACCTCTGATGCTCTCCTCTACAAAAAGTACCTATCACAATGAAATTTATATTCTCGCGGCTCATAAAGATTCTCTCCTCTCCATGAACAACAAGTCAACATAATCAACACTAGAGAGTAGTAGAACTCTCAGCCAGCAGCGGCTCCTCGTCCTCGCTCGTCGTCCTCGTCAAGTTGTTACCAACGATTACTGTTCTGGTTTCGCCGTATTGTCACGTAATTTTCTTCCCGCTGGTGGTCCTCGTCCCCTCGTACAACAAGAAGAACAATCATGTGCTACTCCAATGATGGAGCTCCAACACTGCTAGCAGCAACAGGGTCTGCTGCGGCTATCTTTCTGCTTGTCAGCAATTCTACTACTCGAGCCGACGACGAATCCGTGTCAATCATCGTCAAGAACAAGGACCACGAAGATCGTAGCCCTCGTCCAGCTGAGGACCTCGATCAGAAGGATGAGGATGCTGACGCTGGCATTTTGACCCGTCGTCTTGCTGATGGACCTGCTGCTGGTACTACTACTAGTAGTAGTACATCTACATCATCCGGCTTCTTATCTAGTACTGGAAGGAAGGATAGTACCACGCCAAGCAGCACCAACTGGCGTAATACAAGCAGCAGGATGCTGACCAATGCTGAGGCAGCATGCACAGCAGGCTATATCTATTGCGTAAATGGCTATGCTAGACGCTTGGTTCGACCGTTGACGGTGTCATTGGCAATCCAACTGGAAGCACGTGCGCTGTTGCCTGTGGTGGGACGAGTTCTTCTTGCTGTTATGGCAATAGGGCATGCAAATACTTCACTGGTAAAGTGTGCATGGACGGTAGCTGCAATGGGAAATTTGCTTGCTTTAAGGCAAAAATCCCTACCGTCGTGTATAGCTGCCTTAGTGGTACTTTTGCGTGCATCACCGCTGGACAGTATGGAACAGTTGGGAGCGTTGTTAACTCATGCCATGGAAAGTTTTCTTGCCAATCTCTTGGATTCAAGGGAATTGTAGGAGTGCAAGGAGGGCCCTCGGCGCCGGGATATAATGTTCAAGCCTCGTGCAATGGCTACAAAAGTTGCTCGCAAGTTGCTTTCAATCCGGGATCAAGTATTGCGAACATGGCATCATCCTGCAACGCTGCGAAAGCATGCTACAAAGCAGCAAGGACCGTGCCAATAACATCCAATATGAATAATTGTTGCAATGCAGATAATGAATGCATTGATGTGACCAAAGCCACACTTCCAGCTCAATGTACGGTAAGTTGTTCAAGATACGACATTTCGTACAGCATGCTACAGTAACTTCCTTGAGCTCATATGATTGTTTTCTTCTTCCTTGTTCATACTGCTCGTACTCACAATAACCGGTGGCTGCTGAAATCATGATGTACACCATGATCATATCTTTATTCTTGTACACACTCTTAAATGAATAGGCCACAGACGCACCGACTGAAGCACCGACCAGCGCTGAACCAACAACAAGTCCATCAAGTGAACCCACCAACGTGCCCACCACCGATCCACAAACCGGGAAGCCAACTCGAAAGCCAATTACTCACACTCCTAAGCCTACTAGACCTAAGAAGGAGAAGCCTACCAAGAAGGAGAGGAAGTACTTGTTCTACTAGTTCTTGTGTAGGTGTAGTAGTACTACTACTAGTACACAAGACAAAACTTCACTTTGTTGAGGAAGAAAGTAAGATGCAAGAATGGTGGTAGCACCACTCCTTGATGTTGACATGACATGTAGTAGCAAGGATTGTTGTACAGATGAGCAGGTCTCAGTTCAAGAAAGAGAAGAAGACGATGAAGAAGTTGTTGGTACCACTACTAAGAACTCCAGGAAGAAGTAGTCATAGTGTTAGTGAATAGTAAATTAGGATATTGTTTAGATGGAGAATCATGATCATGAAGAGATGACGACGAAGAACTCAACTGAGCCAATTACATCCAATATGAATAATTGTTGCAATGCTTCCAGCTCAATGATGCACCACCGGCAGTAAGTTGAAGAGGATATCGTACAACGATGACGTCGACAAGGAGCTCTTGAACCTTGTACCTTTGGCAGTATGATTTCATTGCCATAAATGATCTCCTTCTTCGTCGTCTCTTCTTTCTTCTTCTTGCTCAACTACTCAAACTCATACTTATACTCACGATATCCGGATGATACAAAATTGTTCTTTGCATAGGCCACGAGTTCGTCCAGTGACACACGACCGACCACCCCAGGAGCCTATCAATTGCACCACCCACCACCCAACACCACACAGACCACCGCAAGTCTCCTATCTACAACAACCAGTCCATCAAGTGCACCAACCAAGGATTCTAAAATACCAGTCCATCACTGCGCAGACTTTTACATCTATTTCCTGCAGGATGAAAAATGAAAAAGAAGAAGGAGGATGGGGAGCACCAGCGGAGCATTGTCAGCGAGGTGGTTGTGACAATATCCCCAGGCAGAAAACTCTGCCACGTGGAAGAACTTGGGTCATTGTCGTCGTCCGGCAAAATCTCTGGGTATTGTATCTACGTGACACGTGGGAGACATTTGAGTCGAGTCGTCATCAAAAAGTAATCTCCCGCCAAAATCACTGCCACGTGGCGATAGCCACCGCATCCATCATCCTCATCATCAACCGTGGGCCGCCGCCACCGCACAGCCGCAGGCGCCCGCCACCAGCACCACCCACCATGACCATGATATTATCTTCTACCTACGATACTCAAGTACCACTGTTCCATTGAATTGACCTCACTCTGATCTCTACGAATGATGACATAGTGAGAACCAATATCGCATCGTCATTATCTCAATTCTCAAAATCGAATTAGTATTGCTCAACAGCCTCGATTTTATTATTGTTATTCTGCATTACCGCGGCAGATCATCGCCGTAGTGATTATGACCAACTCAGCAATGTTCTTTGCCGCGATGTCGATGACGATGACGACGATGATGTGGATGTCACTGCAAATAATGGAGAGCTGCCATGGTTTCGTCGTTGTTAACACTGTCAACAATCCGCACTCTGTCTCTACTGATGGTGACGTGTCAATTAGTTCACTATTAACTACAACAAAACGATGGAATCCAGCAGAAGCAGCAGCAGCAGCCACATCATTCATCACGCGTCATTCATCATCATCATGGAGCTGCCGAGCGAGAAAGGCAAGCTCTTTGTTGATGTCGGCAGAAAATTTGGACAACGATGAAGATCAACACCACCACCATGAGGAAACATCATCATCATCGCCGCCATCACTATTATTCCCACTCAATGATCATGATGCAAGTGTCTACTACAGCAACAACATCAGCCACCACGGGGAGAGCAATGCTGAAAGCATTTTTATTGACATTATTGATGATGATGATGATGAACTACAACTAATGCTCAATGATGATGACGATGATAGTGACAATTATCCAGCAGCAGCAACAGTCATTCCACTCACCGACATGGAAGAACGGATATTATCCGATAGGGAAACTCGATTGTTTCAATATACCAAAGACAAGGCAAATACGATAGAATGCTGTATATTGGTGGGGGTGGAGGATTTGTCGAGTTTGCGCAAGGCAAGGAAAGAGAGTAGGAGTAGTAGGAACAACAACAATGAAGTGAATGATGATGGCGATGATTTCAATTTCAACGACAACATTATTATTACCAACGATTCTTCTAAGGCATGGACACTCGAGGAATCCATGGGTGAAATGCGAGAATTAATCAAAACCGCTGGCCTATGTCTCAAGGGGGAGATTATACAACGACTACAAGAAATCAACCCAAAGACGTACATTGGTTCCGGGAAAGTTAAGGAGGCTCGTGCCCTCCTCGATGACATCAATGGTGGGAGTAATAACAATCTTTGCTGCACTGTAGTATTCGATGCAGAATTAACTCCTGGACAGCAACGTGCACTCGAGAATGCTTTCAATCGTAAAGTCATCGAGAATGACTTCTCCGTGGGCGAGGATGGTGTTGACAATGATGTCATTAAGGTCGTCGATCGGACTGCACTCATATTAGACATTTTTGCACAACATGCCCGTACACGCGAGGGAAAACTGCAAGTAGACTTGGCATTGCATGAGTATCGTCGGACGCGACTTACGAAAATGTGGACCCATTTAGAACGACAATCGGGTGCCGGCGGGGTAGGATTGCGTGGTCCAGGCGAGACACAGCTAGAGGTGGACAAGCGTATATTGCGTGATCGGATCAACCTGTTAAAAAGCAAGATTGATGATGTACAAAAGCAACGGGGATTGCATCGTCGCGGACGAGAACGGGGTGGATTGCCAACACTGTCACTCGTGGGATATACTAATGCTGGGAAATCAACTTTGTTGAATCGATTAACAGATGCGGGGATACTTGCTGAGAATATCCTCTTTGCCACTGTCGATCCGACGACACGTAGGGTGAAGCTACCCGGATATCGAACCCATCCTGAGGTATTATTAACGGATACAGTTGGGTTTATCCAAAAGCTCCCGACGCAGCTGGTTGCAGCCTTTCGGGCTACGTTGGAAGAGGTGAAGGAGGCTGACGTGTTGGTGCACATTATGTGAGAATTTTTTTGTTTATTGATGGTTCTTTTCTAATCCTCGGTTCTTTGTCTCTCATCATTTATTCGTTTCATGTGTCGGCGTTGTGAAAGTGATGTGTCTAACCCATGCTGGAGGAAGCAGGAAGTATCGGTTACGAGCGTCCTTAACGAGATTGGTGCAGGTGATACGCCAATAATACGTGTATTCAACAAGATTGACCTCTTAGATCCAGAGGACGCCGAAATACTCAAGTATGAGGCCGCAACCTGCCCCGATGGTGAGTTTTCGGTGGGCATTAGCAGTCTCACCGGTGAGGGACTGGGCGACTTTGTTGCCGTGGTTGAGGACGCACTAAGTGGTCTGCTCGTGCCGATTGAGATATTATTGCCGTACTCGTGTGGACATGAGGTCAACCGGATGCACGAGGTGGGGAGTCTCGAGGTCGTTGACTATCGAGAGAAGGGAACGTATGTCTACGGCAAAGTTCCTAGATCGTTGGCGATGAAGCTCGAAGAGTACAGCGTAGCTAAGAAGGGAAGTGTCGGAACTAAGTCGACGCGGGGTATAAAAGTGATTGCGCCGGAAGACGAAATCGACTGGGCAGCACTTGGCAAGGGTCGACATGACAAGAAGAAGATACGATAGATGCAACATTGTGAAGAATATAGAGTCTTGATTGTGCATAATATTTAGTCGTCTTCTTCGCTAAGACAGTCCAAATCATCTCCATCTAGTGCATCGAAGAGCAGCGATGCTTCGCGAGTTGCACCCGCTTCCGATGCCAAATGATGCTGCAGCGGCTTATCATTCATCGTCTTGACTATGGTTGTCATATCAGCCTCGACGACAGTCGCATTGCACTGGCTGGTCCCACATGGCGTGACGGCAAATTCTTCATCGAGCATATCGTCGAATGAATCATTTCCCGTGCAAATCGGAAGTTGTGCAATACTACGTTGTTTTGCACATGGTGTTTGTACAATCGCGGGAGACTTGTCATTATTTTCGTCGAACTTGCCACCGTCAAATGAGTTGTTGAGTCTGAGATCGGGACGGCGTGCTTTGTTAGATTCTTTAAGTACAGTGTCTTCGTCGACTTCCTGCACCCCTAGCAAATTGTTGTTTAGTGATCGATTGAGAGATCTGCCGTCGTCGAGGTCGTCGTGATCGGGAGGAGTTGAAGTAATCGATTCGCTCGTTACAGGCCGCACCCTTCCGTTGATGGTGGGAAGTGGAAGCAATGGTGCATTTGACATTGCTGTTGGTGATGGCGGCGGTGGAGGTTCGATTGCCGGTGCGATTTGTATCTGCCCTTGATTATCGTGCGATATTCCAAGATCCTCGCTGAAACCTGTCCCCTGCCTTCGATCCTCGCATTGAGCTACATCCTGGCGGCTTAACTGCATCAGCATCAACAATTCATCTCCGTCACTTGTAGAGTTAATCTCGTGCGAAGCCAAAGTGCCACTGCCATGACATCGAGCAGCCGAACTCTCCTTGAAGTGCGTTGAGAAGTCGTTCGCTGTTTGAGCAGGTTGAGTTGTAGTAGTATCACGAGGTTGACAAACAGCAACGGCAGTATTGCAAGTCATCCCAACTTCCTTTGTTTCTACCATGCTCTTATTCTGCCAAACATCATCACCGGCATAACGACAACTCATTTCCTCACGCACCCCAACTAACCCATCATCATCTACCTCCTTTGGCAAAACTAAATTGAACCTCCTTTCCGTCAGAGTCACAAACTCCTCATCGGTAAACGTGGCCTCCTCTGGCGTCCAGGCATATATCAACGAAGATTCTCCAGTAAGTATCATCCGATCGATGTTGTGATTCCCTCCTCGACGCCGGGCATTGTCAGTAGATGGTGAAGTGTCCGTCCCGGTAGCGTAGGTGGCAGCATTGCTATTGTCATTACCGTCATTGTCCTCCTCCACATCATCCTCACCCTCCTCACATGCCGACGAAAATAATGCCAACTTGGCACCCTCCAACATCCAAACGGCACCAGGCCGTATCCAATTCGGATTTTGCTTCACTAATCGTTCTTCTAGCCAGCATAGTATTCCCCTACTTGCATTGTTGTTCGCATTGCTGCTGATACCACCGCTGCTTCCTTTGGTACTATGCATTTCATCCACCAACAATGCCGTCCAATCGGAATGGGCATGACATTGGACACTGGCCACATATCCTACCAAGAGTGGTACACGCAAATCGTTTTTGTGCACTACTGCTGCACCACCACCTTCGACACTACCACCACCAGTACCGCTTTCTGGTGAATCAAAGCAATGACAAACATCATATTTTCCCGCATGTATTTCATAGATCAATGCATAATTGTCGGGTATGTTATTGCGTAGTATATTCATGTAGTATGCAGTTATCGAAGAGGAGGATGATGAAGTTGCTTTGCCATTCTTTATCCCTTCACGATAGAAGGGCAATGCATAATTGAACGGCGGAACAATCCGATCGAGAGCCGTGCACATTCCATTCCATGCATTGCATTCATGCAAGTCGGAGGAATAATCGTGGAATAATAATTGTTGTTGTTGCTTCTTGGTGCGAAATTTATTATTACCACTATTGTTGTTGGGAGAAGGTGGTGAATCGATATCGTCAACTATTTCTGATATTGACGAGGAATGTGAGTTTGGTTGTAGTTGTTCTGTCTTCAATACTTGAAGCGGTTGTTTGATGATTTCTTCTGTCCGTCTTCCTTCAATCTCCATGTCAATATTTTGAGCAGTGTTGGAATCACAATTCATCAATGTCGACTTGTCAGATAAAGATACTACTGCCATCTTTATCTTTACATCCTGCTGCTGTGGGTGACGCGTCTTAGTAGCAGCTATTGTTTGCTTCTGCAATCGAAAATAAGCCCCCGCTGGTCCAGGCAATTCTTGTTTCGCCCGATGTTTAGCTGCTCGAGCAACTTTCGTTGGGATGTCATTATTGTTGCATCGGCGATATTTGTTGTTGTTGTTGTTGTTATTTATTGAATCTCTACCACTACCACTGGAAGAATACTGTCCATTGTTGTGGTAGTTGATATTATCACGAGCATGAGCGCAATCTGATGCACCAATTTGCTGAGATTGAGCATAGTCATGACCATCATTTCTACGGATGCCGTTGCTACCGTCATTTCTAGAATCCCAATCAGTTGTTCTGCCACGACGACGATCCATGACGCCGCCACCATATCCATGGCCATCGACATTCATCGTCATTGCTGTCATAGGCTGCGAACGACGCTGCCGCCATGGATCATCGTCGCCAATCGACTGGTGGTGTTGGTGTCGTGATCCTCGCCGATTCATTTTAAATTGGGCTGCATCTCGGCACTGTATCACCTGTGATGAGGGCAGTTTGAATCCTCTCACTCTATCACCGTCGTAGTGGTAGTGTAGGACAGATTTGGCGGGATCTTACCCGCCACAAAATAAGAGAGGCCTCCACGCGGAGTTCAGCTCGCATCGATTGAATTGCTCGATTTCCAAGTCTCCCTGTTTCATTCAACCTCTCCTCACACCCAATAGCAGCGTCCACAATAAAATCATCATCAGTTGATACCATTATTTTCTACTACAGGAACGGTACATGCCGACTGCTGGGAAAAGGAACGACATGATTTGACGAAAAGTAACGATAGGGGATGCATAAATGCAAGTTGTCGACACTACACAAACCAGTGATACAGACAAAAGGAATTCATTAGATGTCATAAAAGTGTAGAAGTTGAATTGCTGCAGTAAAACTACGACAAGTAACGATTCATCATTCATCAACACCACCTCTCCCCCCCACGATCCCGGCCTCGTATCTACCGACAAGTGTTGTTTTTGTAGTCGATCCGCCTCCTATCTCCTTTCCACACCAAGAAGCAGAAAAAAAGTGCACGACGATCTATCGATTCCTGATTGTATTTTGGTGGTCGCTGCGTGCATGTGAATTGTTCACAATGACTGCTAGTCCCCTCCCTCCATCTCTCAACTCAACGAAGTAGGCATCGGTCCATCAAAGAAATGATACATACACAAATCCACAATGCTCTGTTTCCGCAATGCTCCCTCAATCCTCTCCTTCAATACTGCCGCGGGTGCCTTCCCCTCAGCCACAGCCTCAGCATCCTCCTTATTCTTATCGAGAAATAATAATGTGGGCAGTCCCATAATCCCCAACCGACTTGCCATCTGTGGCTCCAAATCAGTATCTAATTTAACAAATCGTACCTTGCCAAGGAGAGACGAGGCGGCACTTTCGAATTCGGGTGCCATGAGCAGACATGGGCCGCACCATGTTGCATAGGCATCGACTACCAGAGGTGTGTCCCATTCTTGTAACATTCGTTCTAATTCTTCACCGGTGACACTTTGAGCGGCGGAGCTTTTGGTGTCATCAACCATCATCCATCTGGCTGTTGATGACGACTTTGTTGGTTGTTGCCGTTGATCGAATGATTGATGCACAGCAGCAGGATGATCATGGCGATGGTGACGGCGGATAGTAGACGAGCCGACGACATCTACAAATGCCGACGAGAAATTTGGCTGCACCGCCAAGAGGATTGGCAGTAGTAGGGAGAACTGCATCGTCATCATAATGGAATCAATTAGTCAAATCTATCTTCACCGACTACAAGTACAAGTCCAAGTCCAAGCGAGCGTAGGATTATTGTCGTGGTGGCGGCAGTGGCAGGTGGAGGTAGTGGTAGTCTGTTGTGCGTTGAGTTTCACATAGGAATCAGATCTTTTATGTACACTATCGCTAAGATACTCTCGCCATCTCAATTCGCCAAGATATTTTCGCCAACTGACGCCAAACAGAGTTCACCGCTTCGCACAAAAAAAGACATGCCAGCGCAGCAGCAAACCACCACCCACCACTATCTATCTAGATACTTCATTCAATTCCTTCAATCAATCAACCCATAAATTTATCTCGTTGTCTTTGCCTCAAAATCACAATAGCTACTCCAAGCATGATGTCCCAGCGACGGCGACTACTAGTGCGATGTTCATCGTCAATTCCAGCTCCTCCCCTAATGAGCAGTAGACACGGGTGCCATGATGCCGACACATCATCATCATCAGCAGCAGCAGCAGCTGCAGTATCATCGCAACGGCGCATCATGTCAACAACCTTGACCGAATCTTTGAATCCCAGCGGCTTTTGTCCTCTTCATCATCAACATTATCCGGATAGCGAAATTTTCAGCAGTAGAGATAGCGGAATATGTAGGAGGCACAACTCATCATCAACAACTGGTGACGATGAAATCTCCGGTATTCGGGGAGGTGCTGACCTTCTATCGTCTGGATCCTCGGCCACAGGAACACATCGCAAAATCATATTAGAATCATATGCACCCTCGGGAATTGATGTCAATGGTCTAATATGTGTCGGTGGAGACAACAATAATATCGACTTGACCACCAAAAATGAGAACGAAGAGTACGGAGACTTACCAGGAATGTCCAAAATTATTCACATGAATGGTAGCATCCTCGCCTTTCCTACCATGTGTTTTCTATGGAATGTCAAATACCCCCATGAGGTGACGTTGGACAGTTTGGCACCTGTACGACTGTATACTCCATCGATTCAATATCTCTTCCTGGGATGCGATACTCCCTTTCCCTCGAGTGCCATAGCCAAAATTAAGAAAGAAATGAAGACGAGGCATGAGATTGTGGTGGAGAGTATGGATGTTATGAATGCCATGGGAACGTTTAATATATTGAATGGGGAAGATCGACGAGTGGCTTGTGCGATTGTTATGAATGTCGATGAATGAGATATTAGAATGACCAACGTGCTCGGTGGTTTCTGGCAAGATTTGCAGAATGCTACCATGAACCACATAACTGCAATGGACTATCATCTATGAGATGAGGGATACAAGAAATCGGGAAAATACATTTGAGTGAAGTGCACAACCCAAGTTCGTAGTAATTCTGTTTGTAGTAATAGTTAACGAAAAAAGATCATGCATTTGCAAGAGGGAGCGATATTCCAACAACCCAGTCGATTTCCCAACGCACACTCGCCAACGCATAACGTTTCCACTTCTGTAGAGGCCATACTCCAGGGCTGCTTGAAATTACAAGATTAAACTAGAGCATATCCTGCAAAGTGTCCATCGTTTCAAAATAAGAGATTGTGCCGATAAATAAGGTGTCGCCAGGGCTGACCGAAGACACAGTACCCATCGTGTATTTATTATTTGCCATTGGTTGTAGCTAAAAGAGGGGTATAACTTAACGTTGGTAGATGGCGCTGCATAGTAAAAGATGGGCAAAATGATACGTGAGACGTAAGACATCAGTGTGACAATTATTGGTGACACATAATACGAAATGAGAACCGCCGTTCAGCCACAGACGACAACTTACCCTGCTGGGGTCCTAACCTTGAAGTCATAATCGTTCGAGAATCCCTGTCCAGAGTTCTTGTCCACTTGAACGACGGCAATTTCATTCGCAGACTTGTATGCCTGGTATGCCTTCTTAAGCGCACCGGCATCCTTGGCGCGAATGGCAGCGAAGATCTCATTAGTCTGCTTGACGGCAGCGGCCTGCTCGTCCTTCCTGGCAAGCGCACCAGAGTTGAACAAGATGAAGGCATTCTTTTCGGCGGCAACGGCACCAAAGTCACCAGAGTTCACGGCAGACTCAAGGGCGGCAATGCGCTGTCCGTAGATTCCACGAGCACGGCTTTGTGTGGCCGAGGATCGGGCACCGTCGGCAAGGGCCAAGTTGGGAAGGCCGGCGAGGACGGCGGCTCCGGCGGCAATTTGGCCGGCGGCGGCGCGACGGTCCATGTTCAAGGAGGTGGAGGCGCGGTCGACCGGGGCGGGCGCGAAGGCGGAAGCCGAGGCGGCGAAGGCGGCAACGATGGCGACGGAGAGCTTCATGGTTGGACGGGTGTAGGTGTAGGGATAGAGATTTGAGGTGGGATATGCGGCGATGTGTGTGTGACGGCGGCGATGAGCGCGGCGTCGAGTTTTCACCTTCAACCTGCCGCAATGAGAAAGGGGGGCACCCCTCCAAAAGCAAAATGATTGTCATGCGATGCAACAAGCATCAGCAACAAAATAAAGGGGGCACCTGGCCTAATGGGATTTTTGCCCCGTTAAAAGGCATCAAGATTTGCACCACAAGCACTTCAACTTACGTCACCACGGACGAAGGACAGACGGATCTTTTTTGGAAAGGAGGGCGGCGGGCGGGGAAACAAGCCCCGCCACCGCGCACTCAAAATCCAAATCCAAAACCACCACAGCGCGCGAGCCTCTATCGTACGATAAGTACCAGCACAGCAAAAACAAAAAGCAAGCGCAACCATGGACAAAAATGACGCCTACGCCGCCGCCGCCGCCGACGGCGCCACATCGGACACCCGGTTCCGTGGCAAAACAATAATCATTACTGGAGCAGGGGGAAACTTTGGTAGAGAGGGATGCCTGTATTTCGCCCGTCGCGGGGCAAATATCGCCGCGTTGGACTTGAACCTAAATGCACTTGATGAAACTCTAATCCAGGTGGAAAATGCCAAGTGCAGCGGTAGGATTGAAGCGCACCTATGTGATGTAGCGAATGCAGATTATGTCGAGAAGACAATACAAACTGTATCAAATAATTTCGGACGAATTGATATGCTCTGGAACAATGCTGGGTATCAGGGAGAGATTAAGCCAACACTCGAGTATGACCCCGCAGACTTTGCTCGCGTGATGAATATCAATGTCACTGGAATGTTCCATCTATTGCAAAGTGTCGCAAAACGCATGGCAGCTCAAGGAGTCATTGGAGTAAATTCTTCGACTAAATCTCATCCATATTCAATTGTAAACACAGCCAGCGTAGCGGCTCTACGTGGTACGCCTGCGATGGTTGCATACAGCTCCAGTAAGGCGGCGGTTCTAGCAATGACAGTTTGCACGGCAAAGGTTTGTCATTTGTTACTTTATCAACCTCTAGAATTATTGTCATAATTTTGTCGACTAATGGTAACCTTCGAATTCCTCTTTTGCTGGTCACATCTTTGACAAAAGGATCTGGCCCCACATGGAATACGTGTCAATGCAGTTTCGCCGGCATTGATAGGTCCAGGCTACTTGTGGACAAGACAGAATGAACTTCATGCATCTAGTGGCTCACCATACTTTGCATCGGATGCAGAACAAGTTGCCCAAGCTAAGATCAGTGGGTGAGTAAATGTATTTTGCCGTGTCGTTGCGTGTGTATTGTTCGTGTGCACCTGCAATATTCAACATTGTCAATGATGTCAATTATGCTGTCATTCACAGTGTCCCAATGAAACGACTCGGGAGCATCGATGAAGTACTAAAGTCGGTGGCATACTTGTTGAGTGACGATTCTAGTTATTCAACTGGTACAAACTTGGTAATCGATGGAGGTTTGAGTTGTGGTTTGAAAGCATAAAATTGTACATGACAAACATCACATTGGGCTCGCCTTTACTTTCCTCCATGTAGAACATGATTTTGCAGCAATAATCGATTTTCCGGTCAAACGATAGCACAATTGATATTGTATTATAATCTTTTAATGTAGCTTCGTGTTAATTTTCAAATTTAGAATTGAAATGAGTGCATCACAAACCAGAAGAATCGTTGGGCTCTCCGAGATAGTTCATCCTCGTCAAATATCCAATAACAATGGCGACCATGGCTCGTCGCAGATCACGTGCACAGAAACAGAATCATCCTCCGCCAACTTCAGTAGCAGTAGAGTCGTACCAGACAAACCTCACGGTAGTCCCTGAGGAATCCCCTGCAATCGTAGCCGTCAAACGAGCACAGCCGACGACGACGACAATGACGGCAGCGGAGGCAACACCATACACAAAGGCAGGATGGTCCATACGACAGAAATTCGAAAAGGCCGCTTACATCATCGAGGAACAACATATTGTCACCTTCTTCCTACTCATTGTCTACTTGGATATTATCCTCGGGACAATGTCCCTAACTGGCAGAATCAACAACACAGCAATAAATATCCTACGCCGCATGATTCTCTACATCCAATGCATCGAATTAATACTGCAAATGATCCTCTTCCACGTTCGTTTCTTTTCTCATTGGGGGTACTGCTTCGATACCATCCTCATGGGTGCCAAACTATTCCATGGACAGTACAATATTGACATTAGTGAATATCAACTGCACATGCTTTCGTTTCTGAGAGTTTGGCGTTTCATCCGCGTAGTGCAGAGCTACCTTGCCATTGAAATATCGCGACACAAGGAGGAATTGTCATCTCTAATCGAATATACCACGGAATACCAAAGGAAGTTTGCATCGGCAGAAGAAGAGATTGAACTTTTGAATGAGGCGTTGACGGTGGCAGCGATTGACGCTGCTGAGATGAACGCTGCAAAAGTGCAATATCATAAAGAGGGTGATATTTGGTCACCCTAACGTGCGTTTGGAGTCTGGGGAGTTTGTGGTGGGGCCGAGATGAGATGGACAGTTTCGTCATCGGCGGTGGAGTGCTTAGCCTCTGGGGTTGAATGTGCCCGTAGGACACATAGTTGCCAGTGCAATACATTAAATAGATGTCACATCATACATCATCATGCTGTTGGGCTCTCATATCAGTATATCTTGCGTCGCGTTGTCCTCAGGTGACCTTCGAGCTCCTTCTTCTCGTCTGTTTCCCCGGCTTGGCCACTTTCTTATCGCCACCTCTGACCTTTGCTGTTGTCGTCGTTATTGGCGTGGCACTCCTAGCAGAAGCCGCCGCAGCAGCAGCTGCCACCGCCGAAGAAAGCTTTCCAGCACCCCCCGATCCTCTCCTCGACGAAGTCACCAACCCAAGACATTTCTCTAAATGCAATGCAAGTCGACTCGAAGAGAGTTGTCTACCACAATCGTTGGGACAAGGAATGGTATGTTTTGGTTCTTTCCCTGGAATGCGCCCATAAATATCGGTTAATGATGGCATTGTGGTAGTCGTTGCCTTAAGTGCTGATGATGATGGGGTCGCGGGTAGGTTGTTGTTGACGATGCTGCTGGTGGTGATGGCGGTAGTGCTGGTAGTATTGATGGTGTTACCTTTGACGTCGTGGATATTGTTGCTGCTGTTGGTTTTGTTGCTAACGTGCGAGCTGGCATCAGAGATAGAGATAGTTTTGCCATCGATTCTTTCACTAACAATTGGACTTCCAGATGTGGCAGCAGAAGAAGATTGTTGTTGTTGTTGTTTATCGTTTGTATTGATTTGGAGTCTTATTCGCTTTGTGTCATCAATGTTGGAACTGGAACTGGCGCTACCATATTGATTGGTGTCGTAGTCGTGTTGTCGTGGGTGGTTTCCTGGCAACTCTTCATTGATGTTTCTTTTCATACTTCGGCCTTCAGCATGTCTTTCGTCAGAGTTATGAGTTGTAGGAACACCAGCGGCTGCACCATCCGAACTGATGAGTAGTCCAGGTGCAGGTGCAGGCGTAAGAGCTTGCCTCCCGTCCCCATGCTCCTGCCGTCGCACCTCGCTCCCTTTCACCATTCAATTTTCCCCGCCCTCTCCTCCGTCTATTGCTGTTGCATACGATACTTATCCAAACTGGATGGTCGTCGCGGCGACAAGAATGGTACAACTATCTACTAGAGAGATACTCCTACTACCTACTAAGTATGCCATAAGCGCTCTTAAGCGGCCTTTGATTTGTGTGTTTTGTGTTTGCAAGAGGTGAAGATGTCCCGCGCGCGCAACCTTCTTCAACAAGTCGGAGCGGCGAAAGATACGGCGGGAGCGGTTGAGGAAAGATATGGCGGGAACGAGGATGCCTGTCCATCTCTGGGGGGGGGTGAACCGACCATGGTCGCCACTCGTTCGCCGTCGCACCTATCCCTACTGCCACTGCCACACATGCTCCACCTCGATGAACAATCAGCCCCCAGCAGCAGCATCACGTCTCTCGCAACGACGGGGTGCGGAGCTAACATCACCAACAGCAGCAACACTACTTCTTCGCTTCTGGAGACACGCCCTTCTCGTTGTGTTGATCCTTTGCCTTTGGACGCTGCTGTTACTCGGCCATAGAGTCTTCTGGCATGACGAAATTGCGACTGCGACGGATGCATTATTGTGGTTGCCCGACCCACTCAAAAACAGTGACACATCATTGTCGAGCACTGGTAAACGTCCAGTAGCAACGGCAACCATCGCCTACGCCATCTCACTAATCAAATGTTCCGACCATCAAACTAATACGCCTGGCCTACTCGACGCAGCACTCATCCTCCGCCACTCCATTCACAATACCTCCATACGCAATCCATTCAGTGGTTCCAAATACGATTATAAGCTATACGTTATTGCCCATGCTACCAATGCTGTACAATGTGCATCCTCTCTTGCTGATATTGGATATGAGGTACTATTGAAACATCCTCCAGTAAAACCGTCTGAAATTCGGGGTGAGCATCTGCGCAAGAGAATTCATAAGGATGGGTGTTGTGGTGAACATGAATTTATCAAATTGTACGCATATACTATCACAGGTCATCCCATTGTGGTACATACCGATGTTGATTTTATGTTTTATCAGCCCATGGATGAATTGTTTGATGCCATGTTATATCCACATGATAGTGATGTGGGTAAGTTGGCACGGAGTAAAATCGCGATGGAATATCCAGAGAAGGTCGTACCGGAGAATATTGAGGCGTATTTGACGAGAGATTATCATCAAATTATTCCTGGACGAAAGGCAGGTAAGAGTAGTGATGGGAGACTCTGGTTTTTGTCTTCTCCTTCTCTAGAACTAAGAGATGTTTCAATGATCGGCCCTCTAATCCATCACAACCCCACTCATAACAGCCTTCCAGGCAGGCTTCCTAATTGTAAAACCCAACCCAATCATCTTCAATGAATACATTGACATTATCCGCGAGGGTCATTACATCGGCGGCTTCTCTCGTGAAAATGGATGGGGCGGTCTAGGCTATGGTGGTGTCGTGGGTTCCATGACCGTGCAAGGACTATCTGCTTACTATTACGACATTATCCGACCCAATACTACAGTAGAATTGAATGGTTGTCGCTACAATCACATGGGTGCAAATATTTATTATGAGAATGTTCCGAATTTCATAGCAAGATATAAAGATTTGATTGGGAAATGTCGTCGGAATGTGGAGGGGTGCGAGGATTGTCGTAAAACGGATTTGGCATTGATTAAGAATATACATTATACCAATTGTCGCAAGCCATGGCAATGTGCTGGTGTATCCTCGACGTCCAAAGGTGATATTGATCCACGTACGGCTGACTTTGATCATTGCATGGAGGTGGTACGAAAGTGGCATGCGATGCGATCGGATTTGGAAGGGCGGGTGCTCGATAGAATGGGGAATGCGACGACAGGAGGTCTACTGCAGGAAGGTCAGGTGGGGAGTTATATGACAAATGTGTTCATGGGACACTGCAGCGCCAATGGATCGGAGGGATACATACCTATTTCGTTAACGAAGGATATGTGGGCACAGGTGGGAGATGTGATATGGAATTGAGAAGTTGCTGTGAGGAATGGCTTGAGGAGTGATTCTACTACGGCCAAAGCATTGTATGCCAAGACATCAATATTATATCCTGGATGATAACTATGAAAACAATGCAAAGGTGGACAATTTTGACAAATAAACAATTGGATGATCAAGTGATCTGACAATAATCGGTTGATCTTCAGTGACGCGAAGGCAGGCACCACCATACCATCTAGAATCGCAAACGACCATCGACCGGAATCGACTGCTCGAGTACCTCTTTACACTCACGAAGGGTTTCCTGTATTTTCATGCTCGAGTAGTCTCCATTCAACTCTCGCCATCTACCCATAGTGACATCCATGGCAAGGAATCGGCATGGTGGACTACACGTCATCAAGGAGTGCATAAATTCAAGTATGAAGCGACGTGTTCGGTGAACATCTTCCCTCTTCTTCAACACACTGCTCCCAACGAGGAATGTCGAACTTGTCTTTATGTATTCACCCAAGCTTGTCATGGCCATGAGACGCAGTCGACGATTGCCGACATAATCACGGTAGACATCGTTGATGTGGTCGCAGAGAACATCGTACTTGGTCGGGTATCCTACGATGTAGGTGGAATCGAGATAGTACCTAGCCAATTGATCGACTGGTACGAAGCCAGCACGTGGTTCAGATGCCAGAACTTGAAGCACTGATGATGCTGGTGGTGCTTGAAGTTTGGTTGGCGACGACCACACCGACCAATTACCGGTGTTGATAGAATTGCACAATGACAAAGCCTCGTCGAACCTATCCGCATCGCCACTGCTCATTTTTTGCATGGCTTCTTGATTGTCCGGAGTAATGATAGCGGCAGATCGCTGGAATGAAGTCTGATTGGTAGTAGCAGTAGCAATAATTCCTGGAACGTTCATCGGTTGATCAACCAGAAGTCCGGGAGATCGTGTCTCTTGGTTGTGCGGAGGAATGTGAACAATTGGCGCGCTTGCTTGATTACACGAAGCCAGATTGTTAGCCGGAGCTCGTTGCGTCGCTTGATGACTTGAATCCATCAGATTGGAAACCAATGGCAATGGCATCGCTGGAATATTCGAAGCCACGCTGGGGACTGTCGCTTGTTGATTACTCGAAGCTGAAGTCAAATTGGACACGGGCACCAATTGTGTCGAAATATTCGTCGGAGAAGTGTTGGCAACAGATGAAGTCGCTTGATTTGAAGTCGAAGTAATATTGTATACCGATTGCGTCTGATGATGATCCGAAGCCGTGCCGGGAACAGCGTGTGTCGCTGGGTAATTCGAAGCCATAATACTGTATCCCATTTGTGTCGATTGATTACTCGGAGTCAATTCGGAAGCATGCTGTGTCATTGCCTGATTCATCGGAGTAGAATTGGAATTGAACGGCGTTTCCACATTATTGTACATGAGATTGGTCATCTCCGAAGCATCGGCGCTTGCTTGATGACATAAAGCCAGATTGTCAATCGGTGCACTTTGTGTCACTTGATAACTTGAATACATCTTATCGCAAACCAATGGCAATGGCATCGCTAGAATATTCGAAGCCACGCTGGGGACTGTCGCTTGTTGATCACTCGACGAAGCTGAAGTCAAATTGGACACGGACGCCAATTGTATCAAATGATGCATCGAAGACGTAGTGTTGGAAACAGTTGGTGTCTCTTGATTTGAAGGCGAAGTCATATTATAAACTATGTGAGTCAGATGATGATTCGAAGCCATGCCGGGAACAGTGTGTGTCGCTGGATGATTCAATACCATACTATTGGATACCGTCTGTGTCGATTGGTTACTCGGAGTCAAATTATTGGAAGCATGCTGTGTCATTGCCTGATTCGTAGGAGTAGAATTAGAATTGAACGGCTTATCTACTCCATCATAGAAAAGGCATTTGGTTAACTCCGAAGCACGGTGACCGGGCGACATGAGTGGTGACTGTGCCTCCTCTTCTTGAATAGAGTAGTTTGGCTGCCGCTGGTCCAGCGCAAAGTCATGGTCGTCCTGAATCTCTCGTTTCAGAGCAGGTGGTGCTAACACCGTCGTATTTGATGTAGATGTTGTCGATTTGAGTGTCGCGATTATTTGTGCCTTCAATGCTGAATTAATCAAAGGCATCGGCGAAGATAAGGCCTCGTTACCACCCTCCTGCTGATGTTCTTGTTTGACTGCTCCTTGCTTTCGCCGTCGACCAGTACGTTGTTGCGGTTGCTGCTGCCTCTTTATCTCCACCCACTCTCGAAGCTCTTCATTGCCTTTACTCGTCAGCAACTTATTCGCATGAGTCTTCACCTGTGTGCTCGTCCGAGTAGGGATCATCAATGCAATATCATACCAATTACCCCACCCGTGAATCTTACAACCTCGATCAAAGAGCACGTGCTCTTCGGTCGTCCAGCGGCCTCGTTTCATTTGATTGGGTTGTTGCTCTTCCGACATTGCTTTGATGAATGGAGAGAGGAGGAAGTAATGTATCAATTGATGCAATGGCGGTAGGAGTTGGCCATGGCCAACACTGCTTTCTGGATACCTGCATATCATGCCTCATGCCTCTCTTCATCGTCAATCGTCATGATGGATGATCGCGATGGCTCGAAGCTCGCAAGCAGCTCGAGAGGCGAGAAACCACGTCGATAAAATAATGGGTGCCGTTATTTCCCGCCATATCTTTGGTGTCCCAGAGCCGTATCTTTGAGTGTCCCGCCATATCTTCGGTGTTCCCGCCATATCTTTGGGTTTCCCCGCCATTTAGCCATTGAGCAACACCAACGAACCCAGCCCCGCCCGCCCATGCCCACGCCCACGCACGGCACCAACCACTCCATACGATACTCCATTTCATCGATATCGATAACCGACGACCTGGATCAATACCTCCCATCTTACTACCTACTGCTACATTCCTTCCCCTCTCGCTCTCTTGGTGTCTCGTTATCCACATTTTTCATAAAGAATATCATCTCCAATTTATCGCATTTCATATCATCTCATATCAAATCATAATCATAGATCATGTCGTACATGCTACCCCATCTCAAAAACGGATGGGAAGTCGACCAAGCCATCGTTACCGAAGAAGATCGCGTCGTCGTCATTCGCTTCGGACGGGACAGTGACCCAACGTGTATGATCCAAGACGAAGTGTTATTTGGCATTGCCGAGAAGGTGAAAAATTTCGCAGTCATTTATCTAGTTGATATAGATGAAGTTCCCGATTTTAATGGGATGTATGAGCTGTACGATGCTTGTACGACCATGTTCTTCTATCGCAATAAACATATTATGGTGGATTTAGGCACGGGGAACAATAATAAGATTAATTGGGCATTGGGAGATAAGCAGGAATTGATTGATATTATTGAGATTGTATATCGCGGTGCAAGGAAGGGGAGGGGGTTAGTGGTTTCACCCAAGGATTATTCGACAAAATACAGATACTAAAGTTCACAAGCAACCTTTGTCCCGAAAGCAAAGATCAACAATGCTCTGTAACACGAGGTCACGCTCGAATTTTGTGAATCTGGGTAATACTTAATCGATCAAAATCGTTTGATGAGACGATTCTGAGGAAAAGTAGTCGACAAGGTATTTGATGCATTTATTGAAGTAATTGCATGCTAGATGATATGAGAAATCGGCATAGAATAGCAAGGTTATGTTATCTTTCGTCCATGAATAGGAGCCGGGTCACTCTAGCTGTGTCCTAGCCAATAGTCCGGACCGTATGTAACCAATACCTCCTCACCTGCCTTAATATCTCGTGTCGCCACCGTCACTACATGTGACCCATCCGCTATCGATTTATGCCATGCATTGGCCACTTCCAAACTCTTCAATACATATGCAGCAATATTCATCTCAACTCCCAAACCATCCTCATCGGTGTCCAAACCCAACTCAATTGCCGCCTGCAAATTATTTTGCGAGTTTGGTCCTTCCAATGCCAAATGTCCAGCACCATCGTTGGCAAAATGTCCATAATACGCTGGATCAGTATCCAATGCAGGATGTCCCATAACAGAGTAATGATCATCGACAGAGACGGCATAGGATGTGAGTGGTATTGTCGATTCGGATCCGTCAAATACTGTGTCTTCGTCCCAAACGTCGTTGCGAGGAACATGAGATCCCCAGAGGACTATAGTTTCGGTACCAACATCGTCATCTTCTTCATCATCATCATAATCTACGAATTTTTCGTCTTCCTCGTTCATATCGTCGGTAGCATCTGATAAGGGAAGGTCGTACAGTAAGGCATCACCGGGATAACACGTAATCACTTCTCCTTTAGATATATTCTCCGTCGCAAATAATCCCCGTCCAGCACCCTCGATAGTACTCGGACCTAATTTCGTCCTACGGAGGAAAGGGAGATGTAATCTACTCGAAAGGAGGATTTCATGAACTAATTGTTCCGATGGGAGTTCCCCCCGGTTTTCATTGTCGGCCTCGACTGTACTTTGTGGATGCTTCTGACGTTTTGATGCATTCGAAAGGAGATCGAGTTGATGTTCTATTAATATTCTTTGAATTTCACTGGTTATTTTGCATCCTTGATCCATCATGATCATGTCACCTTCATCATTAGATGCATGGCTATTGATCGTTGGATTACGATATCTATTGGTGCATGTTGGCCGAGGAGGTACGAAAGCAGCCGCCATGATGAAGATGGCTGGCATCGGCAGTAGTAGTAGCAACCTCGAAGATATCATGATGTATTAAGGCAGTAGATGGATACAATTCTTTTGGATACTTTGGCGACGATAATCCTCGTGTTTAAATGGTATTGTTTGGGATGATGGCAGTGGTATTACCATCACCATCACCATATGGGGTCAATGCAATGATGGTGATGGATGGTGGTGCTGTAGGCTCTTTCCTCCCGCCATTTTTATTGGCCGCATTGACTTCGCCAAACGTTCGCCATATTTTCTTCCCGCCATTTTTGCGCCTGACGTCATGACGTCACACCAGCCGCCATGCCAGCAGCCGCCGGCCATACCCATGGTCATTGCCGGCGGCATGCAGTTCGCCTTCATAGTAGAGATTGGTCCAGGTCCGGGATATTCAACCCGGATCGGGAACCGGTTTATGTAGGGTTCGGCCGTGACGGAACCGGGAAATACCGGATCGGGAATAGTATTGGCGATAAAAAGCACTGTGTATACGTTTAAATTATCGCCAAAGAGCCGAAAATACGGCGGGAAAAGCTCTGAATCACCTTTCTAGCGGCGTTGGAAGAGGGGAACTCGGCCTCAGGAGGGCCGGATACCGGGCCGGGTTCCCGGTCCGGTTCCGATCCGGTTCCGTTCCGACACAAATAGCCCGGGACCAATCTACGGACAAATGCAGCAGTTGATGGACACGACGCATTCATTGCAACTCTTGCCCATCGTCAATAGTCCTACCATGACAAAAATCCCGCTTTGTTTGAGTCTACTATTAATGGCACAGGCCTCGATGGCGTTTGTCTCGTGTTCAAGTTCAAGCGCCCTCTTGATGCCGACGGCATATCATGCAAATGCGGGTTGGGCATCATCCTGCATCGACTTGTCACCGCAACCTATCCCATTCTCTGAATGCGAACGACCACGCATACTCCTACCATCACCTAGGAGATCACGGAAGTGCCATCGCTTCATGACGGGGCTATTTAGATTGCGTGCATCATCAATAGACAGAGAATCAGATGTAAGTGCACCGCCAACTACCGGTCTGAAAGCACTCGCATCTCAAATAGAAAAGAATAATTCATCGCGGGGAATGGCAGGGAGGAGTCAAGAAACGAGCAAGCCATCATCCCGTCCAAGATATCAATTAGGAGTTGGGAAGAATTTACCCGTCGTCGTATCGACGGCAGCCAGCGACAATACCAGCAACAATTCCACAGCAGTGGAACAAAAGGAAGATGATACCATCACTGCAGCTATGAATTGGAATGTACCTGAGCCAGCAACTAGAAAACAAGAACAACGACAACGATATGATATGGGAGTTGGGAAGCATGCTCCTATAAATACAAACCTGGATAGAGGGAATAATAATAACGGTGGTGGTAGTGCAGGTGCAGAATACGGCATGCGAACTACCATGCGATTGTTGCCATATCGGGGCAAAGAAAGTGCTAGATTGACAAAGGCTGTTTGGGACGAAGGGCACTTTGTAGATGATTCAAGCATGTTGTTGTTAGATGGGTCGGAACAACCAACGCAGCAACAACAACAACAACAGCAACAACAACAGCAGCAACAACCAAGTGTAATCACAGACTACCGTCAGATTGATCTTTCGATTCCATCCTCGGTGTACTCGCTTGGTTCATCGTCATCTTCCACCAACTCCTCCCAAGCTGCAGTTGATTTAGTATGGGACTTGATGCGTCAAGAAGCCCAGGCCGAAGCAGCACGGGAACCACTCCTCGTCTCATTCCTCTACTCCACAATTCTTAACCATCCAACATTAGAATCAGCGTTATCGTTCCACCTTGCCAATCGACTTTCCAGTCCAGCCATGCTCTCCACCCAAATCATGTCATTGATACAGGAGGCACTCGATGCCGATCCTGACTATCGACGAAGTTTACGTGCTGATATATTGGCGGTGCGAGATCGTGATCCAGCTTGCAATTGTCTACCGGATGTGTTTTTGTATTTCAAGGGATTTCATGCCTTGCAGACATATCGGGCGGCACATTATTTATGGAAGAGTGGTCGTAGAGTCTTGGCACATTATTTGCAGAGCCAGGTGTCGCAACACTTTCAGATCGATATACGTGAGTTTGTTGTTCGGCTTGCATTGGTCATTCGTCCTTTCATGCTTTCTGTCTTTTACTCAACTAGTACACATTGTTCACAGATCCAAATGCCACACTAGGGAGTGGGATAATGCTCGATCACGGCACTGGGATCGTAATTGGCGAAACAGCCCATGTGGGTCACAACTGTTCCGTTTTGCATCATGTAACATTGGGTGGTAGTGGAAAGAAAGGCAACGATCGCCACCCCAAAATAGGGAATGGTGTACTATTGGGTGCGGGTGCTTCTGTTTTGGGCAACATTCACATTGGAGATGGATGTCAAGTGGGTGCCGGGACATTAGTGATCGATGATTTGCCACCACGAAGTGTGGCTGTGGGTGTTCCGGCCAAGATTATTGGAAGATTTGTGGACGTGACAGCACAACCAAGTATTGGTATGAATCAATTGGGAAGTAAAGAAGCTGAGAAGGATATATACATGTTTGGAATGGATGGAATATGATTGGTTTGCACTGGAAGTATGGTAGAATAGGGTCACCGGCCAATAGAGAGCTCAAGGCTGAAGAATCGGAACAATTATTTTGCATCGATGAGAATAATCCCGCCCACTACCGACCCATAGGTGTTAAAGGATAGTTTGAGCTCTACACAGAAAGTCATATCCTCGTAATGATACATTACTAATAGCACATTCCTTCCATAGTTATTAGGAATTACAGGCTTAATCCTTATCCTGTCCAAGTTTCTTCACACCTCGAAGCCTTCCAGTCCTCCTTGCACCAATGAGACCAACCTTACGACCAGCCGGTGCCTCCCTACTGACCGTCGAAGGACGACCAATGTGCTGGTGGTTACCACCACCGAAAGGATGCTCTACTGGATTTTTCGCCACACCACGAATCTTGGGCCAGCAGTTCCTCTTGACGGCATACTTGTGGAAGGCACGTCCTGCCTTGAGCAAGGGTTTGTCAGTACGTCCTCCTCCGGCCACGACACCGATTTGGGCACGGACATTGGACGACACAGTCTTCTTGCCACCGGAAGGCAAACGAAGACGAGTAGTTCCCTTATCATCATCATGGGAGATGACCACGGCGAAACAACCAGAGCCACGAGCAAAGGCACCACGATCACCCACCTTGGCCTCAACATTGCAAACAATCGTTCCCTCGGGAACCTGCTTCAAAGGGAGGACATTGCCAATGGTCAAAGTAGCCTTCTTGCCACAATAGATAAACTGACCAGTGTACATGCCCTCGGTGGCCACCATCAATTCCATATCCCGCTTGAAGCGGTAGGCATTTAAGAACTGAATCTTGGCCACGGGAGCACCTCTTCCAGGATCATGGAGGATTTCTTTAACGACACCACGGACGTAGCCACGACGCTCGGCGTAGTCGATGGGACGGAGCTTGACGGCCCCCTTGCGAGTGCGGGTGTGCGCCTTGAAGATGGGGGATTTACCCTTACGTTGCGCCTATCAATATCATAGTGATATCATGTGATAGGAAGTGTGAAGCCCAATTCCATCGAGAAGATGGGTGAGTGGGTTATGCATTATCCACAACAAAAAGTGTGGCATCGCATCGTGGGTTTATAATGAAAGTGAGTGTTGCGAAGTCGGGGTAGAGGACGACGACCACAGCAATCAATACCACGTCACATTGTTGATCGACAGGTCATTTTCATGTTGGGTATGGATTCATCATGGAATCGATGAGAAAAGATGGCGAGGGTGCGTGTGTTTGCCATGGCAATTATGTGTGTCATCGTCGTCGCATTTGGGAGGAGAGTACGAGTAGAGTGTAGAAGGAGAAGACTATTGACATGAGAACTACAGCATGGCGAGAGAATTATCGAAAAGAGCACTGCCACCACACAACAACATCCACGTGCTTTCATCGTCGACTAGTCACTCCATGTTATTGTATCAAATTGGACTTACCTGGACGTACTTTCCCATGGTTGCTGTATTTGTTGGCCACTGCGGCGGAAATTATGTTGTGGCGATGAACCATGCGATGGCAAATTATTTACCTCTCACCGCTTTACTAAACCCCTTGGAACGCTTCCACGTGGATCACCATCCTCTGCCTATCATCATCTCTACTCTGTCCTCCGCAAAATAGAAAGCGGGGGACAAGAGGGGGGGAGATTGGGGGGCAAGCGAACAAATCGGGAAAGAGGGCTTCTTTTGGCGCCTCCCCCTTTTCCCCCCGGCCCAAACAATATCCAACGCCAGAGCACAGAGAAAAGAGATGATCCTCGGTTTCAAGCGGTGCCGGTCCGACAGGATCCGACCCTCATTGGCCAATTTGGCGAATATTCTCATGTAAGGGATGTACTTATTATCGCGTAAATGGGGTCATCCTCGAGTATCTTACATCTTACGGAAATGACCAAAATTCAGAGCAGGGAGCGAGGTATGAAGATGACGATGAAGGACCAAATCTATCAGTGTGAGTATCCCTATTGTACATCCATCGAATCATTAATGTAATAATAGATTTAGAGACAAATTAATCATCATTATGAGAGCATGGCTACCGTGGAAAGCTGGGGGAGGAGCAGCCGGCGGCGGCAATGATAGAAGCAACAGCGTAGGTGATGGCGACGGCGCCGACGGGGCCGATTCATTGACACCGCAAGATGCCATTCTCCAGCAACAGCAGCGACGACAACGGCAACAACAGCAAGGAGGGGTCAGAGCTCCTGGGAATACTACTCCAGTTAATGTAATTTCGCGGCCATGGAATAGGACCACATCAACATCATCTACATCTACATCGTTGCATCAGCTGCAATCATCAGCATCATCGTCAGCGCCAGCGCCAGGACGATTGACTGGAGGAGGATCTATCACATCATCAACTGCATCAGCAGGAGGAGGGGGTGGTGGGGGGGGGGGAGGGGGAGGGGGGAGTGTCATTCAAGCACTCATGGCGGGACATCATCATCATAGTCATAATCGCCCACATCACCACCATCATCATCATCACCACCACAATTCTGCCAAGGTAGATGCTGAAATTGAACGTCGTGTGGCAATTAGCGCACGAAATTTAGGCGAGGGAGTTAGTCGCATTGTTTTAGCAGCACGCATGGGTGGTGGTGGAGGTGGTGCAACATCAGGAGGAGGTGG